>DWON01003309.1:0-18311 GCA_018251015.1 Phocides pigmalion okeechobee
TTGTCCATGGGCTGCAGTGACCACTTAACACCAGGTGGCCTGCATGCCCGTTTCTTACTCTTTCGCATTAAAAAAAATGGGTATGTTTATGGTATCGCCCCGGTTCAATCATATAAATTCTATCATATTGTAAATTAACGGGGTGACCGTTACTGCTTTCAATCTTTACAAATAATAAAATTGTAACTGATTGTTGTCTCTACATGAAAGATATCTCAGAAATGGCTTAACCGACCCCAGTATGCTTTCCACTAATATATTCCACTAAGTACTTCAGTAATACATTCAGCGTTTGGTTCATTTCATTCAGTATTTATATCAAAAAAGTTATAACATTCTGAAACATCATCACTCTAATTACTCAACATAAAAACAAATTTCGCAGAGAGATTGTTGATAAAATGTTAAACAGTAAAAACCGGTAAAACCACGAAATAATGTTATTCTATAGCAATTAAAATATGAATGGTCTACATACAAACAAATTTGTAACCAGTTAACCAACAAGCAACCTTCCGAAAATTGTCAAAATATGTTTAAAATGGGAAACCACAAACCAACTCTATCGTTCAAATAGCCAGATGTTTAATTAGTTCGAATATTTTCACATAAATGACAATACCAGTTGGGGTTTTAATAAGGACTAACGAGACGAGTCATATAAGGCACCAACTAAGTTATGGGTTCTACTAATCCTTCCTTAGCCTTTCAAGGTTTACTGGTGCACATAGTTCTCTCTCAATTGGCGCTATTCAATTCTGTACATTCAGAATTCAATATCAAAGCTATTAATTATTGCTTTTTTCATGTTAAATAAATAGGTAACATTAAAAAGGTGCATCTTTTATTACATAGAAAGACGGAATAATTATGGGTAATTCACATTCACATTTTTCTTACCATTACTTTGCAATGCTGAATATCTTTACACATGATCTTCATGTAAAAAGGCTCATTATTTTGTGTACAAAACAATCCTGTTTCTAACGTAGCTTACAACTAAATTAATTATGTTCTTGTAGGTATTGTTCTAGAATGTTTATAACTAAAATTGGATATGTATATGAGAACTAATAATTACTGGAAATAAACTTAATGTGCTCACGTGTCCTACTCTTTCATAATAAAAATAAATAAATCACCGTAACTAAAATTAATTGAGGATACGATCACAATTATCACTTTTAACTCTTTATGTATGTAGCTTAACCGTCGTAGCACCGTAGCAGCCTCGTAGCATATTCGTAGCGCTATTTTGAACGCATTAATCTATCATTCACATCACTAGCAATAAATTCCAATGTAGCATGTCTAGCTATTTCAAAACGTGGATAATTTCGTTACTAGGAAATCGGTATTTCGGGTTATTCTAGACTACAACTGCATTTTGTAGGCGACGACGGTAAATGTACCGATTATTTTTCGTTGATATTTAATGTACGGGGATATTTTTTTAATTTAAATCGCATCCAGGTAAATATTTAAAGGGTGAACTTAAGCTACTGTTCAGAGCTTGGAAATTAAGGTGTTTATGTTTGTGCTTATCCATGAAATCTGCGTGTATTGTAGGAATTATAATATGCAGATATTAATTTCAATATGATAGAACTATAGTCCAACCGGGGAAGTACCACCACCGTTCTCATAACCCGTCGTGAGTAACTCTTGTGTTTCGATTGACCTTTTAGAAGCGAGGCAACATTCCTAATCTATAGAAGTAGTAACGCGTCTAAGTATAACCTCAGGTAGGACTTCAGTCCTGTTTGACGTTGTATATGGATGTCCATAGGCTGCAGCGACTTCTAACATGAAGTAACTTGCACACTCGTTCGCTACTCTTCTCACAAAAACAACATTGTTTAAAAACTTTACACAGGACTTTAGTACGGCTAGCTCTCACTAAACCGTTACTGTTATCAGAATTCCGTAGCGAAAAGGCTCAAAAAGGAACCCAAAACCCTTATAATTACGCCGTGTCCATATGTTCGTACGCCACAACCCTATTACTCGGAAAACATTAGCACCACATAGGCGTAATTTGGAAGGTATGTTCACGGATGTACAATGTAGTGTACGAAAAGTAAATTAATCAAGATTACTCCATACATATAATTAAGCCTGGAAAATGTTCCTGTAATGTAAAGTAACCTTGAAACGTTATAAGTGTTTAAATGATTCGTGAGGTTCGACTGCCAAAAAATTGTTTAAACAAATAGTCCCATATTTGCTCGATTTTGCTAATGACAAGATAGCTGTTACTATAAACCTGGTTATATTTCCCAGAGAATTGTGAGCGCGGGAGTGCGGCTAGCGTTCTTGACACCATGCCGTATTGGCACAGACTCCCTTTTGAATGTTAAATTAGACTTTTACTATATAGTATCATTAGTTTTTATAAATTATATAAAAAATGCAGTTTCTAAATATCCCTTTTTATTTAAGACTATAGTTTCGGATATATTTTCTTTTAATACTATTACAATTTTCTACCTCGTTACTTTTGGAAATACCTTTAGAAAAATGGAAATTCCATAACAAAATGTGATAGGAAAGTTGAAAAACCCTAACGAGTAACGTTTTAAATAAAATAGTATATGTCAATCATTTTTTGAGATGTATTATACTTATATCTTAAAGATGGTAGAGCCATTAGAGCTCGCCCGGGGCGGCACCACCGTCACCCTCTTTCTTCACACGGTTTCTTACTCTATCATAATACAAAAAAATGTTTTTAAGTGAATATCAAAGAGGAATTTATACATTTTGCTTTATAACATGGACCCACGATTAACTGTTTAGCCGTGTCCACGATCCAAACTTAAGAAATATCGATAAATCAAAATCGTTAACCGTCTTACATAGTAAAATGTGCTATTTCTATTTTTACAGTTCCTGTATCTTTACTTTACTTGATTTAACAAGCACTTAGTAGTTTTGAAAACTTTATTGCCTTGGTAATGCTTAAATATTTTAAATTTAGTTTTGGAATATTCGAACACTGCGGCGATACGGGCGACATGAAATTTACGGCGATCAAGCACTTGACACGTCACGAATTTACAGCAATCCAATGGGATTATGAACGAGCGCTACGTTTGCCTTGAATTTGTGAAATATTCGTGAACATGTACTGCATCTGTCCAACGTATAAATATGCCTTTTTAATAAGCGTGTTTGGAAATCCAAGCCACGAAACTGTGTCACGCTATCTGATTTTTGAAGGTTTTGTGTATTAGAAATTAATTATCAGTTACACTTTTCTGTGTAACGGGTAGTCACGATTAACAATTTTTATTTGTCTATATTTTAAACCAATTGCATGGCTTGTAGTCACGACTAAAGTAAAATTTATAAATTCCGCGATAAAATTAGTTCAAACTCACATAATTTTTAGTTACTGTAACAATGAAGAATATCGTAGTCAGAAAATCTATGACCAAGAGTTCTTCATAAATATTTCAAAGGTCTATCAAACAGCATTTGACAGCTTAAAAAACTATGGCTTAACTCGTCTCTAAAGTGACAATTCTATTCAAAAAATCCTTTTAGAATAAAACTCCGAAACCCGTATCGAATTTTAAAGTTGGACACAGAGTGAAAAACCCAATAGATTTAAAACATCAAAAAAACAAGAACGCACGTGGCCGCAACCGTACAAAATTTCTCAGTTCGAGAATTCCCCAAAACTGATGGATACATCGCGGGGAATATAAATGAAACTCATTCTTCACATTTCTTTTTATGCTATACAGGTGTCTCAAAAGCCCTTTATGATGAAAAATTCTCATTACGTACGCGAGAATGGATACATTGGATTGGGGTTCCCTTTTGATGGAATGAAAACATTTGAGAACATAGTTTTTTTCGTTGTATATACGAGTAAATTACGAGTTTATTTGTTATCGTCACAGATAAATTTTGTTTGTGTTTATATTTATTTAATGTACTATTCGTATGAACGTCGAATGGAAAACTTTTTTAGTACACTTGGTACTTCCTGCTACCTATCAACTGTATCTGACTCTATACAGAAAAAGAGTCCTACCTGAAATCGACCACAGACAAGTTAATAATACTAAAGACTAATATTTTCTAGACATACACTATATATATTCTACATTATTATAGATAATGTTAATAGTTTCGAAATAAGGTGTGTTATACAAATAAACAGATGCCATTGTAAGGGTTTAATTAGTGATTTAGTACAGGGACCTTGAAAATGTTAATAATTATGCAAACTATAAGAAATTTTGACAACTCCTAGTGCATCGGCTCCTATATTCCACAACGCAAAGGCAAAACCAGGTGGAGCTTTATAGGAAGCAAATGCGTTTGTATTTTGTTTTGTTGTTTTGGGTCTGGGTGTTTATGTACTCATGCAAAGGTTCATGATACGCAATTTAGTGTGGGAATATGAGTATCTAATGCATTTTTTTTCCATAGACATAAAACTTAGTGTCCTATTTTCTGTGTTTCCAAAATACATTATATTTATCGACACAAATTTCTTTTCTACTCGATACATAACACGACACGAAAAGCTTGTTGTTTTTATACTGCTTTATATGCTGGTATTAGTTCTTATGAAATTAATGGACTGTTGACATTGCGAGTGTATGAAACAGACATAAAATATGATAAGATTACATTGTCTAGACATTGAAATCGAGTATATGTTTTACATTCTACATGATGGTGTTTCTGTATTATTATGTATATGTTCAAACTATAATATAGGTATAACTGTGGCATGATGTTTGGTTTGAATCGAGGTACGAATTTCAAACATTTTATAAGTATGGAGGGAAGGTGATAGAAATTAATAATTACGTGCTTTAACGGTTAAGAAAAATGTATTTAGGAAACCTATGAATATTATTTATCTTTTAAATAAACTTGCGAAACAAGGGGGAGTGGGGAAGGGGAGAATAATGCAAAAAGATGCGTTCTTACTCCTTAGAGACTGAGATGGTCGCATGGTTTGTAAGTGTAACAAGGAGTTAGTTTACGGCGGATTATGAGGGCGACGATCCCCGGTTGAACTATAGTTCTGGTATCTGGTAAATATTTAAATATGTTGAATAACAAAAGTGTGTTCTTAGTGATTTTGTCGTATTATTTTTGAAAAAAAATTCTGAAAATGACAGAAACCATGACATCAAAAGGTTACAAGTCCCAAAGTGAGTTATTGTTGATTTAACGTATAAAATCGTCAGACCCTTTCTCTTCCGAAAACAAATTGAGTGGGTTGTTACTTTGTGTAAGTATGTACGAATTTAAATTACTCGCTGCTATTTCACGAAAGGTACTAAGGCCCTATTTAAACCAATTTATCTACGGCTGATTTATTAAGGTCTCCCAAATTAAATGGAAGCCAAATATCGGTTCGCACTGAGACAGTCACTTGAATTAAAACCATAAGACACTTTCACTATGGCCTTAATTGAGTTCCTTTAATTATATTATATTGATTTGGGTACCTTTTGTAGTAATTTTTTATATTACCAGACCCTAATTGTAAATTAAAACGAGCAGACGCTTCTTAGCTGTACATTCGTTTTCTTATTACTAAGTTACGCAATGAACTTTGAAAACCAAATGATAATTAATCCACTGTAGTTAATGTTACAATGATTTTCAAGTTTTAATAAACCACTTTATTTCGGACATAAAAACTAGTACAAGCCCATAAACATTCTCGTACAGATACAATCATTACTGAAATCCTATCTCAGCTCGAACGTAAAGACATTGCTACTTCTGAGGAGTAAGATGGTCGTTTCGCTTCAAAGTGTTAGACAAATTAGTATCATCTCACGATAAGTAGTTCCTATAACCCGGGGACATTTTTATCAAATTCATCTATAATAGTACTACTAACTAATGGTACATGTGTTTAGATGTGCGCGTAAGACTGGTTTATTAATTACACGTAATCAACGTACAGAATTAAGGTGGAACGCCTCCAAATATTAAGTCTGCCTTCGAACCAGAATACTGTATCTTTACTCCGTTAGAAGGGGCAAACAGTCTCGAATAGTTCAACCAGACTCTAGCTTTTATCCTGACATGAATATGTAAATTACACTTTGGTGGGTACTAAGATTCAATCTAAATGCCTAATATATTGATAATGCTTGGACTTAACAAGCTGTTTGAAAATTTAATTAACGAGCAAAGCTCGGGAAGTGGGCGTCTATCCAAATAGGTGAGGGTAAGGCGCTTCCGATACTTACTAAAACAGTTAGCAACTTTGATAAGGTTTCGACGGAAAATTTTAACTAAATATTTTTTATTTTGTCATTAGTTAGGTATTTATCAAGCATTACATGACTTATTTGTACACTATATGGATTGTTTTGTATTTTCTCTTTCTTTAGATTAGTTGTTAAATTACTGCGTATAGTCCCGCAGCGTGAGTAGATTGTAACGATCGGCTGTTGAGTATCGTTGGTTGCGGTCGAGAGTTTGATGGGTAACTGTTCATGAATAAATTGCATGTGTGTTCGAACTTCGGAAGGTTGGGCATTCATTTCCAAATGTTATTACTAAATTTCAGTCATTAAACCGTTTGGAAGATTGTAGACAAACGCAAATATGTTTAGAGGTAAGATGTTTAGAGGCTAAGAATAGTTAAAAGAAGAATAGTGAAAAAAAGAAACAAACAAAACCTGAAACGTAAATACCCACAATGTGACTTATTTACTCGAGCATTTTCTTAGCAAAGCAGAACCTTGTTTCAAACTTCTTATCAACGAGTTTCCTTTCCGCCTCTACTCCAAAATGAAATACCTTACGAGCCGGTGTTAGTTTATTTGCCTTGAAAAAGAGGTCTGTAAGGAATCTAATCTGCATAAAAATATATTTGTTTTATTTTGATTTTGATTTTGAACATGTAAATTGATATAATTAACGTATCTAACTTAAATATAGTAAAGGATTACAACTTCAATTTTTTTAATTTTATTCTATGTTCTATTTTTTAATGACGACCCACGTGGTATTGAGGTCACTTCCTTATGATTTTAAACTAATATTAACGTGAATACATTTTACTGTGTACTGTTTTTGAAAACATTAATTATAGATTTATTTATAAAGCCCCCTGAAATTATAATAAAATACGACCTTAATAAGTTCCTTAAGTCCAAAGATCAAGGCTGTGATCTGACACGACGTGAGATTGAATTGTTTCCAATACTTAGGAAGCTGTTAGCAACTTTGATAGGTTTTGGGCATCTAAATATTTCCTCAGAAGCGAACAAAGTTGAATCAACTTTTGATACGTTCACATCAATCACTGTACGAAGTTACGTTTACGCACAGGTATTGACTGTTGACAGTGTGTATATAGATTGCTAGCTATTGCCCGAGGGATTGCTCGTATAGTAACCCACATTATAACATATTCCAATAAATTGTGCAGTTCTATTCTTATGCTGTATTTAAGTGACATCTGGAAAAGTTATAAAAAACACTCAAATTCATTATTTATTTATCCCCTTGTTCGTACAATTTCAAAAATCCTTTTTTAATGCTCACGTGCCCTACGAAAAATCTGCAATTCTAATTATAGGTTCAGCTGTGCGTCGCTCAGTCAATCACCTTCCTATTATATGTAAATAGATTGTTCTTATATGAAGCGATTATGCCACCATTGAATTCATGACAAGTTTCATATTTACAACCTTGAATAAGAATAGAATAACCATTATATGAAAACTATAAAAGTTATACTAAATATTACCGGCTACACTTATAGGTGGGGACGATCTTAATTCTCAAGAATAGCAACGTATCTACGAGTACGTACGAGCTCATATTGGACTGCACACGCGTTTGTGGTTGTATATATGTATATCTACAACCACAAACGCGTGGTTGTATATATGTACGGCCATGGGCTGCAGCGACTACTTAGCATCAGGTAGCCTGCAGACTTACGCTACTCTCCTCACATAAAAACACCACTTAGTAGAAATGTCTTAGAAATAAGAAACATTTATGAATTAGTGTGTTGAATAATAAATTATTATTCAACACACTCTAACTGTGAAATTTAATCCCGCTGCCGTGTTTCATAATTAAAAACGCAAACCGTCCGACTATAGTCACTTTGGGTAAGTAGGTGAGGTTTTATTCAGTATGCAGATCCCATACTGCATGCATAAATAATAATTTATGCTACAAAGATTAAATACGGCGAGCTTCCACTGCTTGTATTTTTAGGAAACATTTCTACATCACGTTTTGTTATTTTGTATTATATGTTTATATGAGATTTAAATGGCTAGCGTTTTATTTTATACAGATGTTGAACGGTCAGTAGAGTTCATTATGTAATATGTCCGAGCTTTTATTGTTTAAAATTAAGGCAAAAATCGACGATTCAGATACAAAATAAAAACCCATCCCTTCATAACGAAAAACAACAGTTCGTTCACTATGGATTATGAGAGTCACAGTGGTACATCCCCGATTAATCTATAATCTACCTGTCAAACAAATAATTACAAAAACATAAAGATAAAAAAAAAATCTAAATATATTATTGACATTTTCGCATAGTAGAGAATCGAACCCGCCATCCCTTGCGTGTCGTACCGGCTTCCTTAGCGCCACGCGGTCGTAAATACCAAATTTCCGTTCATTCCGGTAACGCAATTTGGAGCAATTTTAAAGACTAAAATTTTCCGCTCGTCCTGCTATTGTGGTGAATAATTATACACAAAGAGTGTGCACTGTTCCGTAAATTGTTCTTTTCCGGAATAAATTACTTGAAACGAAAAGCTCCCTAATTGCCCGGCCTAGTATGAACGAATACACTGGAATTAACATTCTGCGCACACAAAAGTAAACCACGCATCTATTAAATGTTTCAAGTATGCCATTGTACTAGATTACACATTTACGTCGTTAACCAACTAAAGTGTAAATAGTGTTAGCTAACTACGGCTTGAATTTATTGTTTACTTTAAGATCTTAAGCCGAATTAGTATTATAATGGAATATATATTTGTAGTGACACATCTAATACGTACTACTATTTCTAGGTACCATACGGTCTCGTACTCTTAGATACTTTGTTAGGAAGATGTATGTTATATTGTACTCCCGCTCCGGCACCAAGATTTACTTTGTCACGTGTTTTTATATTTTTTATGTTATTTAAAATAAGAACAGAAAAAACGTAGTTATTTTAGTAACGTAATTTTTCATTTATTTTATGATTGATGTGTAGTAAATAATTTTATTTTATTCCATTTTTAACAGATTTTTAAATTAGGAATAAACCTACTCTATTTGAAGAGCATAAGAAATACTTATCCGAAGACCAGTTATGATTTTGCTTTAATAACCACTTTTTAAAAACATATTTGTTATATTTTTTATATAACTTATGTATTAAGATATTAATATGTTTAGCAAAAAAACGTATATGTATTTATGCTTAAATTTTATAATTTATATATCTAAAGGAACAATAGTATAGTGCTAGTTTTCGTAATAAGACAAGACACTTTTTACATATGTAGGTACTATCAAAATTGTATTTTTCTTACTGTAAAATTCACGAAATTTAGATGTGCTAATAAATTGCTACATCTTTGTAGCTTCACTCAATCAGGCACCTGCAAATAAATTTCTCATTTTTATCGCATTAAACAATCAAAATTCTAAATAGGATGTATGAAGTAAATTTGGCAATAATGAGCTGGAAACTCGGAATTAAATTTTTATCTACTATTTTCCTTTAATTTATGATGTAGAAGAAAATGTAAAGAATCCGAGAGTGCCTGGAAGCTACTCCATTGTTTGTTTGAAATGAAAGCTTATAAGAATAATTATCCAAAAGTTTTACAAAAGCAACATCTTAACACAACATTTCATAATAAGAGGATCAGGGCTGATTTCAATTTTGTTAAACATCTTAGCGTGTTAGGTTATTGCTTTACTGATAACCTGTAGCGGGTTTTATAGACGGAAATAAGTTTCTTTGTTAATTGAGTTCGGGGAGGTTTACTATCCTATATGGAGTATAAAGATGAGTACTGTAGGTATCCATCCTTTTTTAGCGTGACAATATTATTTCAATTTGATAACAAAGTGACTCCACATACTTATAAAGTCATCATCTTGGTACTTGAAGTAATGGTCCATCTATGATTTACTTTTGGTGCATCAAACGGTTTATAACGCATAACTCCGTCATTTAGTAATCGATTTTTTGTTTGAAATGATGAATATGTTATTTGGATTATATTAAATTTTAAGAAAATATATCGTCCGTAAGACTCAACAATAGGGAATGAAATTCCATATTGGAGTTAAATTACAATTGAGTAATGCATGTTAGAATGAATTAACCATAAATTATTACATACATATGTATATGCATTCTATTAAGACACAAATAAAAAAACATTTGAAAGATTATCATGTCTAGGGATAGTTGTATTATTATATTGGGAGATATATATTTTAAGACAGGTTTTTTAATAAAATGGCCAAAATAACCACAAATATTTGATCGCTTATCGTTTGTTAGTGCTCAGTGTGAAAGCTCCGCTCATAACGGAAACATTACCCATTTTTGCGACGATGACGGGGAGCTTTCAATTTTTGAAGTAAGTTCCAAGTTAAAACAACGACTTGTTCTTACATATTCTTACTATGCAAATTATTGCTTCAAATTTTCACATAAATTTATCCTAGGCAAAGTTCTAAAAATGTTATATATCTTTAATTACGAATATATTATAGTATGAATATTGTATAGTAGCAAACAAGATAGTCAACTTGATAGTAAATTATCATGGCGTTCATGGATATTAGGTAACTGATAACCTATAGTACGGACATCTCAATCATCTGAAGTCAAACAGAGATTGTCGGCTTCTCCTGAGGATTAAGATGATCGTCTCATATGTAAATGTGCCGTCAAGCAAACCGTTCTACCGAATCGCAAGAATACTTTTAAGTTAGAAAAAGGCGTGGTGGTAATACAGATGGAAGTCATATGTACATAAATAAAGGCCTTTTAAATTTACTTATCCTTACTTTATTATTACATACGGATATAAATGTTGAAATGTCCTGTTGTTTGTTTGTTCGTGTTTCTTTTACGTGATGACTACTGATGTAATCTCCTTTAGGTGTACAAAAACTGCATGTTCTTTAGTTCTCTTTATAAACTACGTATTATTACTCTACATAGTATTAGAACTGAAAAACTATGAAACAAAATTATAATTACAATAACCGTATAATTAATATTTTTAAATTACTTGTTTTTATAGTCTCAAGCGGGCATTTAAACTTATATTGCGAGGGCAAAGCCGTATGTAACGTAAAAATATAAACAATTAAAATTGTTCGTAGACTTTTCACACGCGTGGATAACAATAATAAAAAGTTGTTTACGTTAAATGAAAAGTTACAGCAATAGGGAATGTAAACAATGCATGCTTTTATTTGAATAGCATGGATGGTGGCTTACAGACTACATATGGTATAGAATTAATGCGTTAAACCGGCTTGCACTCGATGAGTTTTTCAAATGATACGATATAAAATAATTTGCAATTTTTATGAACATATTCAGTGCAGAATTCCAATCCTGATGTTGAGTGATGGCTGAATATTTTTGGAGGTGACAGAACTATAGTTCGACTGGGGAAGTACAACCGCCGCCCTCATAATCCGCCGTAAAGCATTACTTGTGTTTCGCTTGGAGAGGTGTGGTTGCCGGCTACACTTTGAGGCGCGGCGACCATTTTAGTCCTCAGAAGTAGCAACGTATCTATGTTCGAGCTCAGATAGAATTTCGTTCGAGTATGTAGTTGTACGTGGATGTCTATGGGCTACATAAAAAAATAACCTCATACAGAATTGCAGTCTTATCAGAAGTCTTAAGGAGCGTTATTATTTCTGAAGACTTAAATGGTGGCAAGTGTACTTAACATTTGCTACTCTACTAACATAAAGAAGGAAATAAAAGAAAATATAATTTGATTTCACCGGACATCGAACCAATATTCTGCCACTTCGCCTAGGGTCGCGACCAATATCGGTTACCAATATTGGATACGTCAATAATTTAATGCTTAGTGAACCGTTAGGCAATATTACCAATATGATAGATATAGCTTTGATCTCCCAAGAGAATATTGATAAAATATTACGCTTTCCTCTTGTATATGCGTGCGGGAACCAAAAAATATTCAAACTATAACTTTCTACCGTCAACAATGCGCGTTTTATCAGCATGATGAATCAGTTTTTGCCTATCAAAGTTGTACCCATTTGTATCTGTAACAATATTCCAGGTTCTCTGGGGTTTTTCACGGAGTTTGTATATCTGGCATGTACTTTTGTTATTTAAAAGTTATTTGCGTATAAGAAATTAATTATCATTTGATTTGAAGGTGTAGGAAAATAGGCATGCCAGAGAGATCACCATAAATCTCTCAAAGGTGTAGCAAGCCTGCCGATCCACGCTTAGCCAGTGTGACCTAATAATCATTATGAGAGAGTACTGTACTAGGTGGATAGTAAATGGTTGACGATTAATCATCAAAGAGAGGATCCATGTCCAATAGATGGATCATAAATGGTTGATAATCATTATTAAATCATATTATCATATCATCATTAGATCATTATAATCAATTATATTAAAATAGTGCCGTTAGTGTATTTATGTATTCTGTGCAGAACTAAATACTTTTAATTTACTTTAACAGGAATTAGGGCATGACATTATTGTAAGCCTTGAGGCGACTAAGCCTTCATAATGATTATTTTAATTAGAGGTTAGGCTCTAATGAGGTTTTTAATATATTTTTAAAATTAGTTCTTTATTTTTGTAACATTTATTTTATTTGTTTATTTATTCTTTATTGAACCAATGTGGTACCAAAGGCGAGCTTCATGCCAGAAGCATTATCTACCAGCCAACCTTTGGGTAGTGCAGAAAATAATAAAAGCGGTACAAACTGAACATAGAAAAGAGAAATAAGTATGTAACTAAACGATATCAATAACGAAAACATTCCTATTACGAAATACTAAATACTTACGAAATACTATAATTGAGTAAGAACGATTTATTTATTGAATTTATTACAATTTATTGTGCAATCAAAATAATATGACTTCCAAAAGACAAAATGAGTATAATAAAATTAATCCCGTTTCTAGCAATAATTATATTAATTCTAATAATCCTTAATTGTTAATAAATATCGTAGTATAAAATATAATATGTATATAACAAGTGCTAGTAGTAGTAGTATACGTAATGACATGTTATAACAAGTTCTCTCTAGAAATTTCATGTTGAAGAAAAGTATTTAATTCAAAGTAACGTTGAAACGATTAAGTAAATTCAACTTTTGCAGACACCTAAATAACTGTAAACTTAATAAAACGAGCAACACCAAGCCACATCTAGATAAAATTTAAATTTTAGAATTTTCATGTACGGGCACTGTGCCTTTAATTTTGCGAAAATAATTTGTAGGATAAAACAGCTCTGTCTGCTCTAAGGAGCCTTTATACCAATTCAGTAATTAATTTCGCTGTCTTGTAATTGGAGTAGACTTTCATTGTTGTTGTTCCTCGGTTTTGTGGATAATTAGGTACCGAAGCCTAAAACATCTTAGAAATAAACATAGGAATAATACTAATAGAAATAACTTTTTTAATTAGGATTGGTCGTAAGCCTATTTTGCAGCTTTGATTAACGAGTGACGTGAACAACATTGTCATGTTCGAGTCCTGAAGGAAGAAATTGTTTATCTGTTCAAAACTTATGTTTATAGAATTAAATTATTAATTCATATTAATAATTTTATCTGTATTTTTTTTGTACTTTTCTGTTTATTATAATAATATTTGAACGTGATCTAAATTATTTTCTTTTTTGATTTAGTCATTATACGGTTTTTGATAAAATGTATTCTTATGTTTTCTATTTCAGAAAATCTTATTGTAATAATTATTGTTATACATAAGGTAACGATATATACAAATGTTGCAATTGTTTCTGTCAGTTACCGTAACACGCAAACAAGACTTGACCTATTTAAATAAAATATATTTTAAAGAGAATTTATATTGAAGCAACATTCGTAATACAATTTGTTACGCCATGTCTAGGGGTTTGCGTAAAATATGTATTTTTCTTTTCCTTATAATTTTTTCTTCTCTTAAAATTTACACATAATAAATGTGAAGCGAAAGGTAGTAAACGTTTCGTTTCCCCTTTATTGTCCCTCTTTCCCATTGCATTCACTTAGTGTATTGAAATTTAATTTATAAATGTAATAAAATTAAAAATTACGCAATGTCATTGGTTCAGTTAGTGAAATTATAAGCTTCAGTAGTCACCCAACAGAATCCTCTCAACGAAGTGTAAAAGGCTGTAATATTACTTTTCAACTGGTTCAGCATCTGATGAGTTTTCTCCCAAAAACATTCGTCCGCCAATCGCTATAGACACTGAACAATGGACGAAAATTGCGTGTTCAGCAATCGGTGTTGACAACAATGGCTTATTGCACCCGTTTGTGAGCAAGCTGAAAAAGTTCCGTTGTCCAAATATCATTGTCGGCTATGTAAATTACTATTGAAGTTTCTACAGGAATTATACTACAAATGATCTATCCTTTTTTCTTTTTGATATAAAACATCTTTTGGCATGATCGTTGGCGTTCGGTCGTTGGCGTTTCTTTTTGATATGAAACACCTTGGCAAACCGACCGATATGTATGGCGTGACGGTAAATGGCATGTGCTCTATTGTGCCGACATATTCTGTCTCCGCCGCGACTCCATACACTATATATTTATCCGTTTTATATTTTATAAATACTATCATAATATACATATAATATTGTATTTAATTAACGAAAAAATATCTTATTAACGATCATTTATGTTTTATTATTTCATTTACTTTTTTCTTTAATTATAAATTCTATCAATAACCATGAAACTCAATGTTTTCCCACCCCGCGTATTCCGTGTTCGATACATAAAATTACCAACCTAAATATTTTTTTATAAAAGACCCTTATATTTCGTTATGCAAACAGCCATATTTAGCATTAGTACACGTCTAAGCGTTCTAAACACTAAGTAAAAATGTAAAATAACTTTATTTAATGGACGACAAATAAATAATAACTTGGTGGCATAAATACAAACAACGGAAACGGTTTCATTATGGGTATAAACAACAGTTGTAATCCGTGAATTAGTTCTTATGTTAAATAGTATGTTAAGGTAAGGAGATGCGGTTACCGGCTATAACCAGAAACGAGACGAGCGTCGCAGTTCTTATAAAATCTATGTAGGACTTAAATATGCCCTATACAACTTCAATCGTTGTGAATACACAGGCTCGTTTATTACTTTCCTAACATAAAGACCCGGGAATATAATGTCGTTTTATGGTAATGAAACATCGTTGGTGTGAAACACTATGTTACAATTATTTTTGAACAAAAGGCCATTCGCTAGAACAAAATGGTTGCGAGGGAAATTTATGCTTTATCATCGTGTTCACCGCAATGTCGATGTTAATCTAGATCGAATGTAATGAAAAATCTATTGGACGAAAAGCTTTTTGTGTAGTTTTGTGTTCAAATACGCGCCTGAATATTGTCAATATCAGATTTTGACTAAAATTTTATGAAAATGTTTATTTTGATGAATGCTTGACAGGGGAGGTACCACTACACCCTGCCTTGAAGCGTGAAGCATTACGGTTCGATGTAAAGATATTATTGCCGACCCATGAGGCTATTATTTTATTCGCTGTATGTAGTAGGAGTAGCAATGTAACTGTTATGTGTAATGCTGTTTCAATTTAAAATAAAAAGGTAATTTTTACCATCTTAACTTTAAACAATAGCCCACGGAAAATTTGGAATTAACCTAATTCTCAAAGACCCAAAGTTATATGTCATGTTTTTTTCGAAAGGAGTTCGGGTTATTCAAAAATGGTACAAAAAGATCACATTACTAAAATCTGTGGTGCATGATGTCACTTTTAGTATTTCGAATGTTTATGGGCGATAGTAACTATTTACATTAATTTAAATTAGGAAAGTCTCAAAATTGGACTTGACACAAACGTATGGTTTTCGTATATGTTGAACATATAATCATTATTTTGGCACGAAACTTTAATGATTAGACCATAGTTCATCATGCTGATTGGAAGACTTCAAAAGTCTTTCAGAACTTTATAATTGTAATTCATATTGTAATTGATGTAATTTCTACTACGCATATAACTTGGAAGAATCAGAGGTGCTACGCGTTTGAACCTTGGACCTCCTTGTCAGATGCCAGATTGTTACCCATAGGCTATCTACCGAAAAACAGTATTTATTTCTGTACCTTTTTATGTGAGAAAAGTAACAAACGTGCATGCAAACCATCTGATGTTAAGTAGTTGCAGTCCGTAGATATCCACGTACAACTACAAATACGACCGAAATCCTATCTGAGTTCGAACGTAGATGCGTTGCTACTCCTGAGGCGAAAATGTTCGCCTCGCTTCAAAGTGTAGCCGATAACCGCACCTCTCCAATCGAAACACAAATAGTGCTTTGCGGTGGATTATGAGGGCGGCGGTGGTACCTCCCCGGTCGAACTATAGTCGTCCCACCTCTAAAAACTAATCTGTGGTTTATTTCAAATACTAGCCAATGTATAATTCAACCAACCCTTTGCAGCACTCGTGTTGAAACCAGTGCCCTCATCGCTTAATTATGCGGTAATCGGGTCAATAGCATATTTTTGACTGTTTATTTTATGTGCGGTACGGATTAATAAAATCGCTGTAATCGCATGAAACAAGTGGAAAATTTAATCGTTATTGCATAAATATGTGCCCTGTGTAAAATAAATCCATTTTCAATATAGGCTTAAAGATTATTGGAATACGGATATTGGATTTTGCTTGTGCTTATTCATCTTTTTAATAAAACAAGCATTGTTTTTTATTTTAATAAGTAGCGATGAAGCGTGCAGGTTTCCTGATGTTCGTAAGTAAATGTTATACTAAATATTATACAACAAAGTTCTCCATCGCGTCTGTCTGTTCGTGATAAACTCGAAAAGCACTAGACGGATTTTCTCACAGTTCTCAACAACAGGTTGAGTGATTCCTGAGGAAGATTTTGGTGCATAATAAGTTAAGTTTTTTTTTTGGAAATTGGGTGAGAAATTAAATAGTTAAATTCAATATATTAATTCAGTCGTCGTCCGAAATATACGTTTCTAAATGTTACATTTTCCAAGCAGGTAGTGACTGGATGCATGTATGAAAGAAAAATAATGTAAGTAAATATAACCCGAGCGAAGCTGGACCGGGTCGCTACTAATAAATAAAAACTAATTCAAAGCACTGCATTCAACGCTCTACACTAGAAGTATGGTTACTTCTTGGTTGTGGTTGCTAAAGACACGTATAAGATGACCACCTATACCCAGAATAAAAATCCAAGTTCATAATTTAGCTACCTGTCCGGGAGTCGAACCCGAAACTGTGCGTGTTAGAGCTCTATGATTTTTGCTGTCTTAGGCGATTCTTAGATATTACATATATACAGAATTCCTGCATGTATCAAACATCTTACCTTTAATTTTCTTTTTTCAAATCAACGAAAATAGTAATCAAAATATTTGATTGTTTTTATAATTTACTATTTTCCTGTAACTTTATATTGAAATGCAATATAGTTAAGTGCAACTAGATTTTATCGACTATGCATCAATGATTAGACATTGATTACAGTCTTTTGTTCAATTAAAATGAATATTTAATCCGATTCTGTTTTATTTATTACCGATGTAAATAGATAACAACATATAGGTAGGACCGCTGTATACTGAGTGGTCGCTATAGCCTATAAACATATACAAAAAATCTCTAATTGGAAGTACTTAATTACTAGCATTAGCAATTGACCAAAAACAATGTACCTTAAATAATACATTGTTTTTGGGTCAATAAAAAATAAATAAACAAACAATTAAGTCCTATCTGAGGTTGTATGTAAATGCGTCCCTAACTTTATAATCGTAATCACACTGTCCATTTTCTACGCAAAAATTACTTCTCGCTTGAAGAGGGTATAGCAGGGATACTTCAAATAATTGCTAAGAAATTGTTGCGTTTCGACTTATGGTTGTCATTGCCGGTTGTTTCCTATAAGGAAATAGCAAACGTGCATGCGGGCCACCTATTAAGAATACGCTAAAGCCCATAGACATCCACATGAGACCTTA
>DWON01003310.1:0-18310 GCA_018251015.1 Phocides pigmalion okeechobee
GGGCTGCAGTGACCACTTAACATCAGGTGGCCTGCATGTCCGTTTCTTACTCTTTCACAATAAAAAAAAAATACCCGACCGAAGCTGGGCCGGGTTGCTACTGACATATAAATTCAGTCTTCAACCAAGACAAAGTACAGAAACAGGAGACATTAAATATTTTATAGTCACATAAACAGTTAAAACTAGGTATATTCGTCAAAAATCGATTCTGTTTTTTTATGCAGAGTATTTAATCCACCGCGTAAAGTTCTTGTTCATTATGTTCGTCAAAGAGGTTCCGTGTTTCGGAGTATACGTTAGGCTCTCGGTCGTAGAATTGCCCACATCATGTTGCGACCGACATTTTCATGACATTTTTGCATATTTGATAAAATGATTACACTGCCTAGTGCCTACACTATGATATGCCTCAGTAAAATCGATATAGACAACTAGACGCGCCGCAACTTCATATTACTACCTATCGAGATAGAATGAATGTTTTAAAGCGAAACTTTAAAATATGGACAGGCATTTACTATTTTTAGAAATATTATTGACAAACACAAAACTATACGAAAACATTGTCGATACAATGTTGTGCTCGATACTAGTTAGCCATGTTATTAAATACAACTATTTCATTATATAATCAATTCTACGATCCGCGTACGACTTGTACCTAGACGTCGTCGTAATGGATGGATGGATGCATTCCTACTCTTGACGAACATAATAATACAAACTAATTATATAACACAAACTATTAAACTCGCTCTCATGTCTTTGGTCCTACGTAGCTCGTAGCGCTTATTAAAGAAAACTTACATGAAAGCGCTGAAAAGCACATAATACTATTTATTATTCTGCGATTCAAGTCAGGCGGTACTAAGACTTGAGGTAAGCAGATTAAACGTTAGTACTGCAGTTATATTTATCATATAGCAAATAGCATAATCGCTGTGATTTTCCAACCGTACCTACGTAATATTAAAAGATGTACCTTTGAATTGCAATATATTCTTATATATATTTTTGAAAATGTATAAAGATGACAATCAAAACTTTTAGTTAGGCGCGCGTATTTTTACACCCGATGTTGTAGCTATTGTTTTCTGACGTCATCACGACGTCATTGCAAATCATCAGAACATCAGTCTGTTACCCTAGTTTACAACATCTGTTGTGTTACCTATCGTGTGTCGTTTGATTCCATTATCTATATAAAATCAAAAAAATCCATCTTCCGTGCTTTTTTATTTGAAGTTGGCTTTAACAAAACTCTTGTAATTACGGTATATAACCATAATTACCATAACTTAACTTAACTGACAATAGTAAAAACTTGTATGTAACTTATATTGTATATTACCGCAAAGTTGGCTACACTAATATAAACTGCCTGTGCTAAAAACTTTAGAAATTACTGAAGTGCGAGTGAAGAAGTATCGTTTTTCCATGACACCTTTTTTTTGGATGTGGAAATCATCAAATGATCCCTTCCGTCTAGGGCTACGACGAAGGGGTATGTCAGAATTTTACTGACTAAAACCACATCCATGTTCCTGCTGAGCCATTAGGTGCCGGAGGCTGCGGGACCCCGAATTGACAACCGCGATTTTAATTTTCATGACACCTGTAAAAATATCATTGCAATAAAAATATTGAAAATATTTGTATTGGTTTAAATAGATCGATGATAGTGAACAATTCGAAAATTTCATAGGACAAAATAAGTTACAATATAACAATCGTTGTCATTCAAATCGCATTAATAATAACAGCTAATTATTTCCACTAAACGTTGAGCCAACGTAACGATCACAATTCTAAGAATATCGATGCTGAGTTCTATGTTCCTACAAATAACTAGGTACAGTATAAAGTAGGTACGAGAAGTCAATAGATTGCTAATTCTCTAAGGACGGCATGGTAGCTATAACCTGACAATTTAGATCGATCACAGTCCGGAACTTTACTTTCTTACCCTTTTTAGGTCCATTTCAGACAAGGCACGTTAACGTCAAATTAGGTGACAAAAAATTCGAAATTTGAATCAACATCGACAAACACACTTAAAAACAAACAAAACATTGAAACTATTTTATTTATTATTTATTATTTAACTATTTTATTATTTTATTTACGTTTTGAAGTCTTCATTTAAAGGATAACCAATAATTCATTCGTTTATATTATCACTACGACCTACCTTAGTTTTGTTTCCAATGAACGGAAATTATGAAATTTCTATTTTCTTAGGATTGTAAGTTTTTTACATCTTTATTAAATGTTGGAAATATATTACTTTTAATCTTAAATGTATTGCGCGTCTGAAAGCGTCAGAATAACAACATTTACCGGAGGGAGCAATGATGCATTTGAGTTTACATTTTCAGGTATTACTGCTTAATGTACTATCAATCTCACAGACAGTTTTCTCTATTTTATTTTCCTTTCCTTATAAAAAGTCTCTAGAAGTAGTAAATAGATAGTAGTATGTATTTTATTGTTATCAAACTTATCTTCACACTAAATAATCTATCACTCCCATAAGAATAAGTATCAGTCTCTTATGAACGAAGAAAAATATAATTATATATGCTTTATAGATCAAATTTCCTGATTTTTTATAGACTTCAAAAGAAATTCCCACTTTTAACTGATACTTTGTATCTTAATTATATGTAATATTTCGATAGGTTATTATTATTTTGGAAGAGCAATCATTATTATTTTAATTTATGGAACGTTAATTTTTACTGCTGTTGTTTAAAATTCATTAATTGTTTAAACTAGATTAGGTCGCGGAGGAAATATAAACCCCTAAATACTTGCTATAGAATAGAAATAAAAAGAACCGATATTGTGGGGCAGTGTTCGTTCTGTCATTATTTATAATGGGGCAATGCCCGTAAGAGAATTTCTACTATTAATCAAGACGAGGGTGCGGATTTGAGTTTTAATTTGTAGCTATCGTTTTGCTGAACATAAAATCACGCAAAACGCATTATTTAAATAGAACACGCCTTGAATTTGATAATAAAAGCATTTAGACACTGTCATTAACGAATGATAGGATTTTTTTACTTTTTATTAAAAGTACTTAAAACGTTGACTATCTTAAAAGGATTATTAATTTAACTATTATTAAAAATCTATTAATGAAATACGACTACTCTCAAAGTGGGCGATGAAAATATCTTTGACTAATTCGAAAAACCTCTTTCAAATTAAATTTAGACATTTTTTGGGGCGTTAAAAAATAAAAAAAACCCTTCTTATTTTATCTTTGAAATATTAATTACTTTACTATTATGTATCAGTTACAGATTTTGACAAGTATCATAGAAAATATTTTTCATACCAAAACGATATGTGCATATTTTTATACATACATATAACTAAGTTTAACTCGATCGTCCAATTCATTTTTAATTAGACGCTGTGCCGTCATTTTATAGAAGTTTGAAGTCAACAGGGCATAGCTACCACAGGGTCACACACACACATGATGTCTTTTAACATATTTTTGTCAACAGGTATTCATGGCTGCTGCTCACGCTCTACAAAATAGCGGTAAGATGCTGGATGTGGCTACAGAGAGAATATTTTTGAATATTCCTGATATTTATAACGCCAATTTACGATTCTGGGAAGTCACCTTCCATCCGATGATGCAAGCTGCGTTTGAAAATAACACACCGTAAGTTTTATTTATGTGTATTTCATTTCTGAAGTAGGTTTGTATCAATATTAAGTAAAAATCTTTAACAGTATTTGTAAACAGCTGCGTATTTATAATATTTCCTTTAAGATTTAAAGGTAAAATTTACTACTTCCGTACATATTTACGTACGTATAGGTACGTACCTTACAAGTAACGTTGCTATCTTTGAGCTCAAATTACATACGACATAATCCAACTTTGATCTTGAATGAAACAATGTGTCTATCTATCTCTAATAATTTCATGTTTTTTTTAATGTAGAATAATAGCAAACGGGCGTATAAACCTTTTTTCATGGACCACGGGGTCCAATGATTTCGCTTCAGTCTATCGACTTTTACAAACAACCTCAAACATCTTACTTCCTCTATGAATGCGTAAGTAGATGGGTTGCTAGTCCTGAGCACTGTGACCCGGCCGGCATGGCAGGTAACGAATGCTTTTCTGCCGAAACACAAGAGCAACTTTACGGTAGATGCGACATCTCTCTGATTGAACTAAATTTCCAGGATCTGTCAAATCTGTATCACTTTTATTCTGTTTGGCGTTAGATACATAGATATTTGTGTGAGTGACAATGACCAATTAATATCTGGTCGGCTCGTACATTTTTGTCCGTGTCCATTTTCATTATTTTCTTCTTTATTACTTTATTTTGTCCCACCTTTGTTCATGGTTTAATGCAATAATCAATTCTGTCAATCACACATTTTGGGAGAATTCATACACATTTGAGAACAATATTTAATTTATCTTGGAAATGTAAGTTTTACGTTTTCCCTTAACGTAAGATAACATAACAAGACAGCTATAAACTCTGTCATCTTGGAATCACTCACAACGCATCTTTATTTGTCTAGTTTCGACGCAAAGCTTATGGAACGGGGCTTTTCCGAAATCTCCGAAATATTTGCGCCATATGAGTTCTACGCCATCCATCAGCCGCGTTCCCACGAGTACCTTCGCTCTTTGTCTGGTAACGTGGACTTCGCCACGTACTTGTCCTGGTGCCATAGCCACAAGGGATGTCAGAGGTACGTTAATCATCATGGTATAGTGAAACTGCTAGACACGAATCTGAATATAAGAGCAGTTCTCTTATGTACGGTACGTTTAAAAACATTGTTAATTGTTAAAGCCGTTTCTTTTATGATAACCATTCTGATAATGGTAAATTTAGCCACGCACAGCTAAACCTTATAAAATAATTAATATATCTGAAATCTCGAAAGTATGCAACATATAGTATTTTCTTATCTCATTTCAAGTAAAACGACGGCATAAAACCGATGTTTTATTAGTGAGATGTTATCTATTAGTAAATATACATTAGGTCAATGTTAAAATATTTTTAGTAAAACAAATATTAGGAAGTAAAATATATTATAACATAATTTTTCGACAGGCTTCAAATATCTGACCTCCTGATGAAACCCATACAGCGGGTGACAAAGTATAACCTTATATTGAAAAGAATTCTTCAGCTATCCGACGATGAAGCCGAAACAAATGCTATATCAACTATGGTAAGCAAAGAAAAACTTTTATACTAATATTTAAAAATGTTTTAAAACATAATAATAGGTAGATAAGTACTATTCACGCCAGACGTAATCAGATGATCAGTGTCTTCACTAGGTGAATATATAAATAAATAAAAGGACCGCTTTTTCTGAAACGGATAGGAACTGTTACATGTTTCGTCAGTTGTAAATAGTAATTTATTATTACTTAAACATAATTATCGATATTTGCTCATAAATATTATAAAAACCGGCGAGAATATTATATAGAACGTGAGAGCTTGCTGCGCGAATTTATTCGGTCAAATACTTTTCTCCGTTTTTCTGGAGTACTTTTATCATAAGAACAAATAATCAAATATTATTCGGCTATCTCAAATATATGTACCATTTTGCTGAAACTTCACAAAAAAAGGGTTTGTTCCAGATTTAAAAAAAATCCAAAATAGAAAAGGTAGACATAAAAATACATATTAACCTACAATATTTCGTTTTTGAAAGTTACAGTTTCACTCATTAATCGATTAGCCTTTGGACCTAATTACAGCTACAATAATCACTCCGATACCTTTCGAATACAATAGTTTTTCTTTAATTGAAATCATTTGATTATATTTTACCTAATATATATGATCTCGAGTGTTAGAAAATTGGAAAAAGCAAGGGGTATTTTTCAGGATCAGGTTGTTAAAACCTATGTGGCCGAGCTGAATAGGGGGGTGAAACAACGCCAGGAGCTCGAAAAAGCTGATTATTACTCTGGGGCGGTGGAAAACTTCGAGTTGGTAAGTATTAGTTCATTTGAATACTTACAATTATTATAAATATAAGATAAATTTAGATCCGTACAGGTGGGGAGCCAACATTGTCTACTGACTAGCGAGCTGATTGCGGTTGATAAAACAATAGTTTCGTACAACATGTTCATAGTGTGCTAGTGACGTTACTTAGAAAACAGTGCAGTGATAATTACGATTATATGACAAGAAATTTGAAGAGACTTCAAATACAACACAACGCTTGCAAGTTTACTTCGATGGAAAAAAGTGAAATTAGAAGGAATAAGAAGCCTTTTTGTTGTCCTTGCAAAGTGATTTCATACCGTTGGTATAAGTTCATCGTTGGTATAATACAAGGAATGAGACATTTTAAGACATTAGTTACTTCAAAACGTATGATACTTTAAGACATTTTAAGACATTAGTTACTTCAAAACGTATGAACTGATGATGGTATTAAAATTATTTGTATTTTTTAATAAAAAGAAATACTTATATGCTACTTGACTAATTATTGATTATTATAAGTTAAGAATTATTGTTTATAACACAAATGTTAAATAATTTTTGTTCAACATAAAAGTTATTTCCGTAACTACTTTTATCTAGTTTTAAGACTGTCCAAGTTTCTGAAGCTTGAACAAAGAATTTTAATGCATAAAGAAGTTTTATTATTAGGTGATGTTAAGAAATTGAAAAATAAATTGCTAAATAAAATGTTAAGAAATTGAAAAAAAGTGCTTAAGCTTAATATACACGTAAGCTTCTTTGAATTTTAATGTAAATCGGCCGATACGTTAATGCAGGAAGCGAAATTTTCCGTTTGATTACGTATATATTTCAAAAATCATCCGTGAATTTCGCATCCAAATTGGATCCACTTTTTCTGAACTATAAAATGATTCGTTATTGGTCGAACGTATTAACGTTTTATATATCTAAAAACCCTGAAATTCATTCATTTCATCACGTAAAATAATCGCATGAACCCGAGAATTTTCATTGCTACCGCATGAGAATTTCCGGTACCTAATATCCACGAGAAATCGAGAAACAAATTGTTTATAATGTAACATAGGTAAGTACCTACGGGTAATATAATTATCGTAATAATAACAAAGATATTAATTTGTTAAGATTTGTTGCACACGACTGCCAAATACATAAGTAAAGTTCTGAAATCATAACTTCAGACGCAGAAAATATTTTCTGTTAGGCACAACGCGATTGATAGTGATCCCCGCGTCATTACTCATTAAAGGAATGTTGGACTATAGTTGGACCCACTGTGGAGTTTAGTTGTAGTGAAAGGAATGCTGTTGAAGCATAGCATGAATGCTTCCCGTGTCAAATGTACTAATTATGACTAATATCTCGTTTACAAATAGTGGTTACCGTTGAAATGTGTATATTAAAATTTTAGGAGTCATTACAAATTCTCGATTTCTCGGAATGCATCATGTCCTAAAACTTTATATTTGATGTTTGTCGTAATATTAGTTATATGTTTCTTCAAATAGTTCTTGTTCTCAATCAATTTTATTAAGTAATATTTATGTATAAAAAATTAAATATATAATTAATATCATATAATTAATTTTATATATATAATATTAATTATATATGTGTGTATGTGTGTGTATATTTTTTACTAAACTTTACTAAGACTTTACTAAAAATACCGTTGCGATAACTATTCAGAAATAATACTAGTACTTATTATAGCAAAAGATTATAAATGTAATCTATAGATAAACCAGATTACATTTCGGAATTGCAATCCATAGGTGAAGACAGGTAAGTTAACTAACTTTGAACAATGGAGAAAGCTTTGAGCAATTTCAGCGCCACTCCTTACTACATCGGAAACTGACAACTTCATAATGGCTTCGAATTACTATGCACAATGTGTTTGTCTGTTACTGATTTTTATATAACTAAAGTGTTCTTCCCTACCTACAATGGCACAGTGTTTAATGTGAGTCATCTGCGATGTGTAAGCACCAATTTATTTCTCCGTAGTCTGTTTCCTGTTATAAGATTCTAACTACGCACTTACCTATATAATTGTTCCTTCTTACTTTATTATCAACAACCCAATAGATAAATATTATAAATTTACTACTAAGCAGTGCTATTATGTTGAACGGTAAATAAAATTTGTGACTGTTAATACGGACATGTCGCAAATCTACCGTTTGTCTACTAATTGTTAACGATCTGATTACAGGACTACCTACAGGCTATTTTACAAGAGTTCAAAGATGAGGAATTGGATGATTACTACCACCATACGTTTTCCCAATCACATCTGCGAGCTTCAATGTTAAATTGCCACTCCCAGCATGCTCGCACGGTCATTCATGAGGGAGATTTGAGGTTCAAGGATGGCAATAAGGAGGCAAGATAATCAATTTGTATTCGTGCTAATACTGCGCTGGCGTGTTGTATATATTGTATTAAAGTACCTTCATGTATGTGTTACGGTGTTATAAATATTAACTTTCATAGCTTAAATTTCACAATTTTAATAATGCATTATTAAAATTTTCAGCCAAATATAAATGAGGAATCATAGCCTTGCGGAATTATATTACTAAATGTATTTTATAAATCAATATTGAAAGGCCGAGCATATGAAGTTAATGACGGTTTATAAGATTCTGTCGATATTTCATCAGCTTTGATGGGCATTTATTATTAATCTGTCAGTTAACAATTCTTTTTATATACCTATGTATTGTAGGTATAAGCTTCTCTAATTTCTGAAACATAACATTTTTTAAATATTTAGGAGTTAAAAACAGTTTTTTTTTTTAATAATTTCCTAGAACCGTCATCGACTATTACAAATGGTTTCACCATGCATAGCGAAATTTGCTATAGCGGCTGTGGTAAATATCACAGATATATGAAAATATGTCGTATTATCGTGTTTTTGTCGTCAACAAATAATACAATTTAGGATATCATCTAATAGAACACCATCGCACGACTGAATGTTAATCAAAGCTTAATGTAATATCATGAACTGTATGTTCTTATTACAATAATTACACCAGTCATCAAATAAAATACGACACATCTTTCTAGCATTTTTAACCAACTTATCGACTTAAATGTAATTTTAATGTCTTTAATAAGAATGAGAATTTAACAGATTCTCTGATTAATAGAACTGAATTTGGATTCTCTTAAAAAAAAATTTACTTTTTTAATTTTGATCGTCTTAATAATAAAACTTTCGTAAGATAAAATTTTCTCTAACTTGGCCTTAAATAAATCTACACTCGCAAATAATTATTTATCTTAATAGAATAATAATGGTCGTAAATAAACGTTAAAATCTTAATCGTTATTAGTTAAAAAAGTAAATTCAATAAAATATTTTTAAAAATAACCTAATGCATTTACTTTGACCTAATATAGGAAACGGCATTTATATCCGATTAAATGACAATAAATTAATTTAAGATAGACACATATATAAATATGTAATATTTTCAGTTAATTTTACATTATTATTTTTCTTAAAGTAATAATGCAATACTAATTTAAAGGTTCAGTTCATATCAGTGGGAATTTATTATAAAACAAGCAAAGGAGGGATTTTACAAAGGGAAACGTGGGCTATTTTTAATTTCAAAAATATATTGGGTCGCTACGTACGTCAAAATTGTACAGTACCTATAAGGTTGCAAGCGCGTAGAACCGAATGAATGGGCGTATATATTGATATGATAATGTGTTTTTTATCATACTGTAATAAATAATCATTCACTATTCGTAACATCGAATTGTAATAATATTTATACCAGGTAATATGACATCGTCATGAATGTGTACAAGAACTTAAATCTACAGAGGTTAACAAGCAAGCAAGAAAAGTTGTTTAGTGATGAATAAGAATCATAACGTTAGGAATACGTAAGTAAAAATGCATGCGTTTCAAATATCACAACTGTATTTTTAGACCCACTCCTATTTTTTACAGATTGAAGTGAAAGCTATCCTATTTACCGATATGCTCATAATCTGCAAAAAGCAGTCGAAAGGCAGTTCTTATCAATACAAGATGATTAGGTAATATTTAAGTTTGGCAATTTATGCACTCGAAATTCAGCTGAGCGCTATTATTATACTCAATAAGTTGATGAAATGTTTGGTTATATTTATTTTGTTTAATTTGTTTTTTTTTGCGACTGAAGTTTAAATTTGTCCTTAAATAGGCCCAAGTACATGATAGACAAATTAGTTGATTTTCCTAAGTATATCGTCCGAAATAATACTACGGAGTTGAACTTCATATTGATCGTGATGGTGGATGACTTAGGATCATGTTACTCATGCTTTACCCTCACTGAATCATCAAAAGATCCGAACGGTCCAGAAACATTAAAGGTAACTGAAATTGAATAAGTCATATTTTAAGCTTTTAATTGTGAAAATCCTGTACACTATGTATACTTAATGATTGCAGATGTGGGAACAAAAAATAAAAGAGGCTCAATATACATATAATCTCGCTGTTTGGTTATATTGTAATCCATCATACCATATCAGTGAATTAGATCTGGAGCTGGCATCAGAGTACGGCAGTAGCAGTGCTAAACAGGTCAGTATTTTTAAATTACATTGCTCAGTTTTTTAATAACCTTTTTTGTAAATACCGCATATTTTTATTTAACTGTAATTAAATGTCATGCCTTTTTACCTCATATAAACAGAGTTTCACTGTTATGTTCTGGTCGGAAAGAATGCCACATAAACACCTACAGGTATAGAGCAACGCATCGCCGCCGAGCCTTTTGTTTTTGGGTTATAGCGATCATTTAATATCATCCAGAGTACATTATTGTGCTACCTGACTTACTTGCGGAAAGTAAAATAAATAAATAATAAAAACTACAACAAATAAAAAATTATAAACAATAAATAAACAATAAACTGCTGTATAACTCATCAAATTATTAATGTAACTATACTGAAATCATATAAATAACATTCTTTTTCATGAACGAACAGAACGATCTTTTAAAACAGAGACAATTAAGCCAAGAAGAATATAACATAGAACGCGAAGCGAAAGAACGAGTGGTAACCATGCTGTATAGAATCTACAGTCCCTCCTTATCCGCCGATCAGTTGCACTCGCACGTATCTACGTCTTCTGACATGGGTATGAATTTTATTACTTATCCTTTACCGTCTCATTTAGAGGCCGCACCAACTTTTATTTTATAATCATTGTCAACTCACTATTGTCCCTATGCTGGGCACGA
Organism: Phocides pigmalion okeechobee; assembly: GCA_018251015.1. Lineage (NCBI taxonomy): Eukaryota > Metazoa > Arthropoda > Insecta > Lepidoptera > Hesperiidae > Phocides > Phocides pigmalion. The sequence goes on from DWON01003310.1 coordinate 11,297, forward strand.
GTCCCTTTTTGGATTGAAAACAACATAAGCAATATTCACCACGTTGGCCAGGACCAGATTTGTAGTCTTCACACACACACACAATTTAAAAAACTTTCACGCATAAATATTTCCTTACGATGTTGTCAGCGGCATTGAAAGAAGTGATAATTAATTTCTAATATAAGTCGTCAATCTGATATATCTACTCGCGAAAAATCTTTTGTTGCAATGATTCAGAGCGTTACCTAGCTTTAGGACGCACGTTACGTAACTCCGTGACAAAATTAATTATGTCTGTTGGAATTGCACCATAAAAGGGTAAATAAATTTGTCCCTCAGCCATTAAAAGTAGCCATTGTGCTTCTCCGCAACCCAACCCAGCTCAGTAAAGTTGTTAAACATATATGAGAAACAGCAACTATTATGTAGTTGCCAAATGCTAAATGCTATGCAATGTATACATCATATTCGTAAAAAGACTGGCGTGCAATTTTATTGACCTTATTGGTTTGCCGTGCCCGTTAATGTTGATTTTGATTCAAAAATGTAAATAAGAAAGATACATTTTCGGAGTGACTCTGTTTGTTTAAATTAGGTAGTAGAAAACCTTAGCGTGGTTCAATGAGGAATTCAATTTAAGTTGTTATAAAGCGGCTAATGGTGTCTAGATTGTGGTGGCTGGTTTGGAGTCCATTATGATTGATTCTTACGCTTTATTCCCTTGAAAACTAGGTTGGAGATACTGGACACACCTTTCATCAATGGTATAAATGGAAAGATCTGTATATTTTGCTTTCACTGACAAATAGATCAACAGTTTTTGAAAGTCTGTTTCAAAGCGATGTACGCCTACAATAATATAGCTTCTACTATGCATACTAGAATTTATACCGAATATTGTGCATCTATTTTTTAATTTCTAATTATGTAACCAAATAGCAAAATAGACAGAAATGACTATTAAATAATTTTGCTTATGCTGATAAGTTATAATATTTGGCTTTGACAATTTTATTTCCAAATACATTTTTATTTTAATTTTAATATATATACAAACATGATTTTTTCAGCAAGTATGAGCGTAATGGGCAGAGATTCTTTATCGATTAGAAAGGTACCGGGGATAGATGTGTTACGAAATAGGTGGAAACGCCCTTCCACGGAATCTAGCTCAAGGAACTCGAGATGGTCCAGTTTTCAAAAGTCCATTAGGTAACTTTTATTTTGTTTGCAATACATACATACACAGCGTCATTTTACTCTCAAGCTAAATTTGGAAAGTCTGTTTCCATATACAATTTCGTGAGCTAATCAAAAGCTAGACGTAAAAATACATTTGTAACTAGGCGTGTAATTCGGATCTGTTGATCTATAATTCGGATTAACGGAAATGACACATTCCTTATGGAGCGTAATGACGTTCCCTATTGGTACGAACAATTCATACATAAATTAAATAAACAAAGAACTGCATGATAATCATCATAAAACTTACAATATTTGTTATATACTTTTTTGCCACTTTGTAGCGTACAAATTATTTGCACTTAAAAAGATAAATTTGCTATATCAGAAGAAATATTTCTATTAACCATCTTCACACAAGTAATGACGATTTATTACGTCAAAACATAATAAATTATTGTAAATCATGACTTATTGCCATGTCTATTTAATAATCACGTACAAATACTTGTTGTATTTCAACAATGTCTTATTTTTTTGAGTACGCTTTTTAAATGAAAATGCTTCGTGATGATATGGTATTTAAGTATTGTACACCAAATTACTACCGTATGTAATTTAAATATTGATTGTAACATCTGTCACCATGAAAAACAAAATTTACTTCAATTACATTTAAACGCACTCATTTTTAATTAGTGTCTCCTGTATATACCCACAATAAAAAACTTATCAAGATAATAATATCAGGAAAAGTAATTATACTTTAATTTAGAAGCTATTCCACTATCGACATTGTTAAGCAAATATCTGCACGTATATAATTATATCACATTTATCATGCTGTAAATAACAAAATGCTACGTTAACAATTACACATCTATACAGATTACCAAAATTGTAGAAAATAGCTGTGAAAAAAAATACCTAATAACAAACAACTATTCAAGTAAAGACTTACAGTAAGTATAAAAAAATCTAGGTAGGTATTATCGCATACGTTTATACGTGTTAATATAGTATAGAAAGCTAATAAATAGCTTTTTCTACCCTTGACCTAGGAACTATTATATCACTGTTATACAATTATGCACGGCAATTAATTACTGTTATATACGATAGCTGCTATCGCTTATTAAAATATTTATCTACATGTATTACCCAATAAAAATATTAATTTTTAATGTTTTATTATGTAGCACAGCATCGCACGATGAGGATCAGCCGGGGAATAGCAAACATCTATATAAGACAGGAAGTTTAGTAGAGCATACACTGCCTCACTTAAGCTCGGACGATGGTAAATATGTTTAATACTTTTCTGTACATTTTATGCGATCTGCAGTAAAGCATGTTTAAGAGGGAGAAACAAATCAATAATCTTAAGTTGTATTAAGAATGAAAAAGGTACCTAAAGTGCAAATAACCGGAGATTGAAAGCAACGACAGCAAAACAAAGTTGATATATACATATCTTATCTTATAGATGTACCAAAGTAGGAAGTTCGCCTTTGTAAAGTTCGTTTGAAATCGAAACAATAGTCTTTAAACTGAAGCCTTTTTCCTATTCTCGATGTATTTTGTACGCATGAAAATTTATAAAGATTGTACATAATATTTTAAATATTTAGTGACGGCGCCACGTAGATCAACCTTGATCATTATGATTTGGTACACATTAGTTATTATATCTGCATATTGCAAGAATAGACAAGGTTTACGAGGAAGTGCTACTGCTACACCCATTTCTAGCGTGGAGAATACATTGTCCGTCGGTAAAAGAATGTGGATCCCTACTCAAATGCATGTGAAGTGACCATCTTCTTCGTCAAGTGTCAAGGAAGGAAAGTATCTGTGATTGATTTTAACTGACTCTTGTCTTACATCGAGTTGGTTACTAGTGTTCATGAACTGCAATAACTATTTGCCGTCACAGACTTATATAAACGTGCAAGTGCATACATTTGCCCCTTTTTATGAATATAAGCCAGTAACCCAAAATCTGAACAGTAGTCAGTTATAGAGTCACCTACGAGGTTATACGCAGCGAGCAGTCACTATCCGATACCTAATTGAAACAGACCCACCGGCATAGTTTATCAACTGTAGCCAATGATATAAACCGGTACCAACTGTATAGGATTTAAGCTTATAACGCCCTACGTCATAACATGATCCTGAGTATACATATTCGTATATCCATGAATCGTGAATATCCATGAAAATTTTATACCTCCGGATTTGTTCAAAAATCACGCGTGTGTATTATGGCACTTGACTTTCAGCATTTAATATGAAAATTAACCATTCTCTCTTTAGGTATTATCAATCAATGGCATCATATTGTAATAAAAATAAAGAATTTATGATTTCTTTATGATTATATATTATACATTTATTCCGTTTCAGCGTCTTCTTCAATAACGGTGAAAGTAATGAAAGAAAATAATAGCGAATTGGAAATTGACCCAACTGCAAATTATACGGTAACTATAAGGCGTTACAAGCCCAATGTGATAGATACCTGGGCACCGGAGGGAACGCATCATTACTGGTGATATGGTGTTAACACACAGACCTTATACAGAGAATCGATTAGTCTTTATTCGTTTTAGTAAATAAAAATATTTTTGATAAAGGCCCAAAACAGCGGCTGTACGTGTAACAGTCATGGATTAAGACTGTTATCGATCTGTATCTGGTCTCGAAAAAAATATCATTCTCTTTAACTGTCTCATGCACATCACATAGCTTCTGCATTTATGATTCATACAATTCCACACGCTATGTAGAGAATGTACGCAAACCCTAACGCAGCAATTCATGAGTGCTACTAGACTCATATAGTCCATGTTCAACATAATAAATCAAAAAATATAACGAGTGCAGAATTACATGTTACACCGTACAATATGTCCTCGTCTGATATTATACTTTGTAAGTACTAGACTCGACTGTTTTAAATAAGAAATCGATTGTTATCGACACGATTATTTTGTCATTCCATTGGTTTTAGATCTGTCTCTGTCGATCGACCAAAGCTGCACCATTCGATCAACGTCGATATATACATAATATGATCGATCAGACGTCGATGCGTGGGTGTGACGGCCTTTAATTACACATCGTATATTTTTAGAACTTACATGTTTATAATAATATAAAACACTTTTTATATTCTAGAAAAACTTATGAATACAACTGCTTTATAACTAGGAAATGGTTGTAAGCAAATTAACTATTCCGGTCACTATCACATTTTATATTGTTAGGTGATATTTTGCAACTAAATTAATATAACTGCCTCTTTAAGTAAACTAATTCACAAAATAACACATTTTTAAGGGCATCTTGTAACAGCAACGCTAATTTATAAACAATATAGATATATATGCATTATGTACATATGTCTAGATAAACTTTAAGAGAGCAAGGGAAATCATTCTTAACTTTATATCAGATCATAATATCCGCAGTTTATGAAAAGTTATATTATTTAACCGTGAATTTGATACAGATTGATTTTATTGACTCTTCATGAACTGCATTGATAAGCGGTTTTAACAATTATAGGTTGATATTATTCTCGTGAATTAGTTGTATAAATATTAAGTTAAGCATTTGAAACATTTAATATTTGAGGAATTGGTACTTTATTGAGTTAGCGCGTGTAGAGTCAAGTATTTTGTTATATTTAGTATTAAGTTTCTGTTTGTACATATATACGTAGCCATTGTAGCGTACCTAAGCAGCAAATTTGCGATAATTTAAGATACGTTCATTGTTGTTATTAGTGTGTTAAAATAGTTTAATTTTATTAGTGTGTTTATAGCCAATACATGAGAGTGTGTATGTTCTTATTAATTATTAAATAATGTATTTGTTCTTAAAAACTTTGAGAAATATGAGAGAAGCCAACCTAAATGCACATACATACTTTTGTTTATTTAGTTTAGGTATAAATTAGTATTAAATTTAAACCCTATTATGAAACTTTGCAAAAATTTTGAGCTAGCCACGGCATTTACAAAAATTCTGTATAAGTGTATTGGTTAAGTTCATTAAATTTTCGAAATTTTTATATAGATGATATTTACGGTGTGTTCACAATAGATTAGATAGTAACATGTTCTCGTTTCGATTTTGTTATTATAAATAATGTCACACACAGTGATATTAAATTTATACATTCACATTAGACGGAACCACTTCATTTTCGATAACGAAACTTCATCGACGTTACATTTTGACATCATATTCATTCAAAAGCAATATTGTTCTGCCTAATGTGGAATGGGAATGTTGTCGCAATTAGATGAAGTCATCGACTTCTTCAAATGTGGGTACGACTTAATCGCTCAGCGGCAGGGTGTTACTGATCAGAACGGTCCGCCATATTATCATTGACAGCTCGAGAGCTCGTGTTAATTGTAGTATTCCAAAGCTGTTTCAATAATAATATTTCAGACCGCCTATTGCAAACAGGACCTGTTTTTCGATAAAATGCTTTGCGAAATGCGAAATGTGTAGATAATATGTTTTGTATATATTGTACATATGTATGATAATATCCATGTTTTAAACAATAGAACAATCACGAAAAAGATGTTAGGAGTTCCGCTGGGAGAGTAATGTTTACATGCGCAATACCATAAATATAATTTACACAAAATACACGGAATTTTTGCGATTGATATTAGTATTCAGGAAGGTAAGGCTATATATATATTTTCGTAAAGTTAGGGTTGTCATAACTGGTTCACCCCAACTGTGACCAGAAATAACACTACACAATTGTATTTGTTGGCCTATGGGATAGTGCACCTGTGGTTCGAACTAGCTTCTTTCATCAAAAGTTTGTTTTTATGTGGTTGCCTAATCTGTTCCAACAGTACGATAATACTATTATTCTATGTTCATACGCAGCCGTCGATAAGCGGGTATGCAGCGCGTTCTCCTGGCTTCTCGAAAACTCTTCAAGTACAGAACACCGTGGTGGCGCTGGTTCACAGCCTACCGGACCTGTCCCTGGTCGCACCGCCACCGCGCCCTACTCCCCAGTGAGTATACTCTCCTAACTTAAGATTTATCTTGAGAATAACTTTCATGAAGAAAAATGAAGATAAAAAAGCCTGGATACAAGAAATGAAATAAATTGAAGTTATTCAATGCACAATTATTTAATTTACAATAGCGACATAATTTGTAACTTTTTCCTAATATACAAACTAAGTATCCACTTCATCTGAAAATAATGTTCTAGTGTTTATTTTATATCTGTAAACTAAATATGACAATATAATAACATTTATTTTATTGTTAGGCGAGCTTACGAGGAAGGCTCGCAACGGTGAGAATAATATTTGATGCATTAATTATTTCATATTTCCGGCGATTTATTTCCATCGAATTAGCTTTACTCACATTAGCATAGCCTTTAGATTACGTCAAATCCTTATTTTATAACCGTTAGCGATTAGGCTACATAGTGAATATCTTAAAGCCGAAGCAAACGTAACTATAATATAATATATTGTTATTATTTGATATATTCTATAGTAAAACTGTCGTTTGCTAGGTAACTCCAACACCTTCATAATCGACTACGAAGCAAGTCCTGCAAGACAGGCGACTGTCTTCGTCCTCACGAATAGCAAACGCTTACGACGACGATAAAATTTCAGTATTATCTGAGCTTTGTTAGTCCCTGTAGCGCGGGACCAGAATAGCGTTACGGTATCTCCTGCCTGTCGCAAGAGGCGACTAAAAAAGGACGCTTGCCGAGATTTGGCACCTGGCCCTTTCGTTGGAAAGGGTTCAGGTGCCTCGAACCAGTCGCTGCCTCCA
>DWON01003311.1:0-18309 GCA_018251015.1 Phocides pigmalion okeechobee
AACGACTCTACCACCTTTAAAACTTTACCTGCATGCCTGTTTCTTACTCTTTCATAATTAAAAAAAAAACTAAAACAGTTTATTTACCTCCCAAATTGCAAATTCTAGTAACGTTATAGAACTGCAGAGATTATTTATTTATAAGTCTATTGTATCACATCTTAGAAATAAACAAATGTCACAAAAGGTGATCATAATGCTTAGTGGCGTTATTCCACATAATATTTAATTCATCTCTAAATATTATAAAACTAAGTCCCCCGTCGCGTCTATGTGTCTATTCGCGATAAACTCAAAAAATACTGCACGAATGTTCTAACAGTTTCCAACAACAGTAGACTGATTCCTGAGCAAGGGTTCGGTGCACAATAAGTTAGGTTGTTTTTGTAAATTGGACGAGAAATTAAATAGTCAAATTCAATATAGTTATTCAGTCGTGGTTCGAAATAGATGTTTCAAATTGTTCGTTTTTGCAACTAGGTAATGACTGGATGTATGTATGAAAGAAAAATAATGTACGTAAATATAAACTCTATTACCCGAGCGAAGCTGGGCCGGGTGGAGTGATTTATGATTATTAATAATAAAATTATATTATATATAACGTCACGAAGTATTGTTTGCTTACCAAGTAGGGAAATTTAGAAAAAGTATGGTAAGTATATAAGATAGCCCATAATTAGGTGAAACGGAAGGAAAAATATATCACAAATATTTTCAATCGCATCTACCGACTTGAGCTTACTAGCTTTGGAAGAAAAATAAAATCAGAAAGGAAAAATAAATACGTTATCATAAAAATGCCTAAAATAAACCAATGATTTATTTCATACGCCAAAACGGTCCCAGTTTTCGTATGGACGGGTTTTTCCATTCTATTTAGTATGCAAATTCTAAGGATACAGCTATAAATTATAGTTTGGATTATTGCTCAATACTCGCGCGCAATATCCGGGTCGACTATTTATACGTTATAAAATTTATGAACTCTTTGTGTTGTAGCGTACACGAATTTGTTCGGTAAAGGTACTTAGACATAAAGGAAATATATAGTTACATTTTACAATCAAATGCACACTATTTAAAATTGTCAAAGTCAGTTTTAAAATAATATTTTGATTGTATTAATTCATATATATTTTATATTACGGTGGTGTTCGAGTGCCAAAAGTTTTTCAAACAATTAGTCTTACATTTTATAGACGCCGCAGGTGACACGAGAGATGGTCCATATCTCGCGCAGAGGATTGCTATCGCTATTCAACGCGGGAAAGCAGCTAGCGTTATTGGCACCACGCTGCATTGACATAAACTCCTTTTAAATTGTTTATATTACGATTTTATTATAATTAAATCAAACACAGCTGAAATTCTATCAGAGATCGTATGCTTTGCTAACATGAGTTGACCTGCGTAGTTGTTTATCACTCTTCCCTTCCAAAACATCTTAAATCTACTACGAACTTCGACGTACTAAGAAAATAGAGTTCCTGTTTTATTGGATCATTTCGTGTAAATGACAGATTATTTTTACTAAACAAAATAACTAAATAACATATTATATTTTTAATCACTTCACACTACTATTAAATAGTTAGTACACAGATTTTAACTTTTGATGCTTAACTACAGATTTAATGACTGGTGACTTATTGACTTTTTAGTCAATAAGTCATCAGTACGTTGAACAAAGTGAACGCTTAGAATATTCTCCGCGATTGTACGAACAAATCCCAGGAATCCAATCAAACAATAAAATGTTTTTCCGGATTTAATTATGATTGCAAAAACAAGGAAATATTAAACGCGAAATTTAAATATGCCTTTTCTTTCATCTTCGTAAAAACAGGAAGTTATGAGAGAAAACGGTGTGCCCGTAACGGCGTTGTAAAAGAATTGTTCATAGAATGAAAGCAAAACAATAAATTACAAACAAAACGTCAGAACACATTACACCGCAAAGGTAAAATAAGACCACTACACAATCTTGATCCCCATATATAACGAGAATAATATCATAGAATAAATAGATAACAGAAAGTTCACTTTACGCAACGTATGGAAACGAACAGAACGACAAAGATTAAACAAACAATTCATTCGACTTAACTTTATCTTTAGACATAGGTATTTTGACAAAATTCTGGTTCCTCATACGTGGTTCGGTGAATATCTAACTTTTCAAAGTAACATACTTAATGCAAATGAATTATTACTTGCTTTAACGGAGAAGAAACATTTTAAAGACTGTATTACTGAGATTTCCATAAAGTTCTTAAATGTATGTGAAGTTCAATCACGCGCACTTGACCATCGTGGTGGAACTAAAATGAATGCTTTCCGTTAAAAGTAGATGTCAATGGGCCGGTAAAACGGTGTTGAATGGTTAATAATCGTTGTATCATCGACCGGTTTAATGTTTATATATATTATTTAACATTGGATAGGTAAGTTGAAAAGGTTAAGTAATATCCCTGGTATTTACTGTTTCTTTAAAACAGAAGTTGTGTTTATATTTAAGACAGGTTAGCTATAATTTACTTCTTTTTTTGGCGTACATTCTTTTTTAAACTGTTCTGGAATGTCTAGTATAAAGTGTTAAAATTTGTGCTTCACCTATAATATATTCGATTAATATTAAAAAGCAATATTTTTTAATCTATATCAAATATCTATACGTATAATAAAAATGTAACTGATCTGAACTGTAAAGCAAAAAAAAACTACGGTTAAAATAAACTATGATGGTAACATGTAAGTACCTATAGTGATATGAATCATCTATGATCTACCTCATGTTGGAGTTTTCCTATTAAAAATCTGTAATAGATGTCTAATGTACTAGCGACAGCGACTGTTGAACGTCAGATGGTCAGGACGAAAGGTTGCCACTGTTTTTTTTCACTGTCACTTTCCATTATAAAAGTGCAGTCCAACTGCAAACAGCATTACGGGATATAATTTTGCAGAAATATTAGAAACATTTTCGCTAATGTAAAATAACACCTTTGTTACTTATCTCAAAAAAACCTACTTTCCATGTTTGTACGTTTATTATAATCTCCTTAACGAACGCACTGAATCGAAGATGAGTTATTATTGTACTTATATTTCGAGGCCATATGAGATTCTCGTAAACGGGAAAATATAATGAGCTTACGAATAAACCTAGCTTTTTATGCTTGTTACTCAGCGATGCCGATATTGTTATTTTTACGTACACGAAAAATGTTTTTACTAAATCAGTTTGAAATGTTTTCGACCGAGAGTATGCTTTGATTTATTATTATTTTACTGCTCGAGATGTTTTTACAGAATGAGTTTAATAGTTTTTCATATTTCTTCCTTTTTTGATGATGACAATACCAAGAGAGCACGCATCGTAAGTGGTTAACGCGACAATGGCCCTCCGTAACACGTTCCATATATTTATTATAATTACTTTGAAGATATCCATCCCATTTTACATTTGCAAATAAACTCATTTACGTTTTGAACATATACCCTAGCTGAAGATCACTGATGCATTGGTAACTCCTGAGAAATAAAATCCACCATTTTAAAATGAGATTTAATCGTAGTCAAAGTAATCAAAATGCAAAAATGACTTCATATTATAAATTACTTACTCGAACTTACTATTACTATTACTTGACTCGAACAAGTTCTATCACCATGGAAATAGAAAAAAACACAATTTATCTATGTATTATCTGTTGAACATGGATATTTACGTTAAGTAGGGCGGCTAGTATAAGCATGTACGTATTTATTCAAACGTAGTTTGTATCGCTGCTTACATGTCGAATTGGAATTGTGTTCCGAATATTGGCACTGGACCAAATAATATTTTTTTTGTTTTTATTAAAACCCAAGCGGTGACAGCCTGTGTTTTTTCATATACTTTACAACAAGATTTCGAAAGACAACCACAGCTATTTTTTTAAAATCAAGAAATTCTTCCGTTTCAGGGGAAATGTGTTGTGGCGGGATCATTTCCTTTTGAAACAACCATCTCAGTACTCAAGAAAAGCAACAAATTTGTGAAACATTTCAAGTGGGATTCCTGTTTTATTTTGAATCGGCCACTGATGTACATCGATGACAGTGTTTACTTTCCATCAGGAGGACAGTACGCAACTTTTGCTTCTCCTGTTATCAGTAAAAAAAAAAACAAAAAACTACGTACTACGTATACACATAATTTCGAACATACATGACATGTATTAAATCTCCAGTATAGATGTCGAGGCGGTAACCTTACTATTAGATTATAAATGCCTCAAAAATAAGCATTAGATTATATAACTGGTACTCGCGATTAACGCTTCTTAATTGCCGATATTTCGAACTAGTTGCATGGCTCGTGGTGACAGCAAAACTCTCAAATCGGCGACATATCGACAATTAAAAAGCGTTATTCGTGAGTACCTGTCGTATAACATAATGTGTAAATTCCGCGATATTATTAGTTGAAAATCATAAATAAACAGTTTTTATTAATAAAAGATTAACATCGGCGTGATACAAAACTCATTAGAGTTGGCTACACTCGTAAATACAAGTTGGCGCAAGTAACCGCTTTAGACTAACGTGAAATTAACCCAAAACTGCAGCGCCTCAGAGCAGATCGGAACAACTAGAGTCGTTAAACTTACCTTTACGGAGGTAATGCGGGCTCGCAAGTATTGTAATTTGTTTAACTTGTAAGTTCGTTTATTACGTACGGCTTCATTTTGACGAATTCAATTTAAAGAAAAACAATGTTTTTACTCGAAACTGCACCATCTCAGAACAGATCGGAACATGGAGTCGTTTTGTTATAGTTTGACATTCCATTTAAATCATTTACTTGTTTTTCAAATACTTATCTTCCATATTTTTATAGTCTTGAAGACGCTTTAATGCTACGAAGTCTGTATTATGCTTTTTAGTGTTTCGTACCAAAAGTGCTTGATAAAAACTCGTACCATTTTTGACATGTTCGCAAATTACATCCATTTATTCCACAAATTATTAGCACTAAATGAACGGAACTTAGAAAAACAATGTTTTTTCGTATTGACTGTACAAACATGTAGTGACATCCGTAAATATAAATTTATTAATGATGGGACTTCATAGATGTAACTAAGGGACGAAAAAATTCAGTGCACAAAGCGAATGTCCTGTCATGTATAAATGCACCGGATTTTTTCATGACACCCTTTATGTATACTCGTATCATGAAATAAAATAGCTCTTTTTATAAAAAAAAACTTTTAGTACAACTTAAAAATACTTTCAAGGAATGATGGGATATAATTCGACCAGGAAGGTACCACCGCCGCCTTCATAATCCGCCGTAACGCATTACTTGTGTTTCGGTTGGAGATGTGCAGCTGCTGGCTACAGTTTGAAGCGACAATCTTAGTCCTCAGGAGTAGCAAAGTATGTACGTTCGAGCTCAGATAGGATTTTATTCGTGTTTGTGGTTGTACGTGGATGTCTATGGGTTATGACTACTTAACATCAGGTGGTTTGCATGCTGGTTTGCTACTATTGTCACATAAAAGAAAAAAAAATGTTTTAAATAATATATTTTATTCCTTTTTGATATGCAATATTTTTAATTATTTATTTTGACTACTATATTTTTCTCTGTATTAACACGTACATTACCACATTTTGCTCTTCTCTCATAATAAGCTTCACTATTGAAGATGTTTTTATGTTTGTTTCAAGTTTACTTGTCAACTTTTTTAATAAAAACACCAATATTGTATAAAGAAAACTCATTAGACCGCAGACATAAATACAAGCTTGTGCAAGTATCGCTTAAGAGTTACGTGAAATTAGCCCAAAACAGCGATCGTTGAGTAGATCTGACTAACTTTGAGTCATTAAAGTTACCTTTACTAGGGTAAGGCGCGCCCACAAGTGCTGGTTAGTAAATTGCTCGATTGCCGGCGCTTAAACCATGTTATATAGTATTAACGTAGGTCTCAGATGTAAAAAAACGACGTTGTGTTTCTTGTATAGACCGTAAATAATAAAACTCTACGAATACTTCTAAAGAAAATAGTTTTAAGTGATATAAGTTAAGTATATTTTGAGATATGGAATATTTTCGATTACTCTACTCTTGCTACAAAACCCTTAACTGTGTGCTGATCAACAAATATTTTGCAATTTTGTTTGTATGTTTCGTTTTCATAATAAGTTAGAGTAGTTTCTCTATTGGAGACAGTTTTATATTTCTTTGAAGAGTTGATTCTATTTTTCGTATTGAGTTACAATAACTTCATTTTTGAAGATTGTTTGAAGTTTACTTATTAAGTTTTTTTTTGATAAACAGACCAATCTTCTTCTTATATATGTAAATGAATATTTGTCTTTATGTCCTTTATAAACTCGTAAACTATGTATTTGATCATGCGATGATCATTAGCAAAGTTGTTGTGCATGAGTCCACGAAGATTTCTGAGTTTGTACGACCAATTTTCGTCAGAAAAAAAATCAATCAAATGAATAGAATTTTTGTGTAATGTCTTTCCTTCAAAATTATTTTACAGCTAGTGTTGTATAAAAAAAACGTACCGCAAATAAAAATACAAGCTTGCTCAAGTATCTTAAGACTAACGCGAAATTAACCCGGAGCAGCGTTCGTTGAGCAGATCTGAGCAACTTTGAGTCATTAAAGTTACCTTTACTAGGGTAATATGGCAAGTGCTGTTTTGGAAATAGCTGGATTGCAGCCGCTTAAACCATTTTACATCATATCACTCACGGCCGTGCTCATGCACAAGTCGGTACTATAATGTATTTCAATAAATCATACAGGTCTATTTTTACTTATACAAATGTTTATCTTCCATTTTGTTCTCTATAGACTGAAATTTCCAACATTTCTTTTTAGGGCGAACTTGTGATATATAAGAATAGTCTTAACTGACTATTTTCAGTTTTTGATGCTCCTCGACTTTTTATACCAATTAATTATAAATTGCAAAGTAAAAATATTTTAAATGAAGATACGTAGAATTCTATCAAAATTGGTTTAATAGCTTCCAAGTTAACCCGTACGGGCTAGACATTTTAGAAGTTGGAAGATACATGGAAAATATCATTTGATGAATGTTATGTCCAAATTAGTTTAAGCATTTCCAAGATACGTAGAAATAATACAATTATATTTTTAGCAAAAAATTATCATTAATATTATGTCATTTAATTTTGCTCGTTTTTTATATCACGAATCAAATTTTTAGATGACTGTAAATAATAGAAAGAAATTTATGATTTCAAACAAATATCATCGCCATATTCATATATTTTATTACGCAACGTTTATTTATTTTTTATTCCTTTAATGATTTATTGTATTACTTTTTAAAGAGACATATTACAAAAGGGCTAATTTAATAGGTGAATTCATTCACTGCCAGTCAGCCCTGGGTGGATGCAGAAAATTTGCTTTACTTACTTATACCACTTTTTTATTGTCGAAATTGAGAAGCGCTAATGAGTAATATATAATTTGTAATGTGTAAGATGTAGCAGACTTAATTTGTAATACGTAAAATGTAACAGACCGAAATAGTAATGAAATTGCTTTTAATCTTGCCATTTTTGTGAAAGATCTCATATTCAGCTCATAAATCTGCTTGTTGTGTATCTTACTTTTCATTAAAATTCTCATCAGTATTCCGAAGACGATTCGCCTACATATGAAACCGCGGGCCAAATTAAAACTTGCAACTCGGCCGCCTCGCCCTTGTGGAAAATGAATAAGATATACGAGCATTGTGCCACTTTCACGTATTTTGGAATAACGCTGTCTACACTCACAGTAGTGATTATCACAGTTGTAATATTCTACGAGTTACGACGCCAGCTTCTCCGACCATCAGTCCGAGGTTCGAGGAACGCACGACTGTCCGCGCCCTCTTGCTTAACAGTGAGTGAGAACTATGGTAGTTAAGTCGGGGTGCAATCCCGAGTTCAGCTCCGTGCCGG
Organism: Phocides pigmalion okeechobee; assembly: GCA_018251015.1. Lineage (NCBI taxonomy): Eukaryota > Metazoa > Arthropoda > Insecta > Lepidoptera > Hesperiidae > Phocides > Phocides pigmalion. The sequence continues at coordinate 7,999 of DWON01003311.1, forward strand.
GATTACCTCGAGGCCCGTGGTCCCCCGCCCGAAGAGGGTGGCATGTCCCCGATGATGACACCTGATTTTCCAAAAGTGGCAAATTAATTATCACTTACTGTAACGAAAGACGAAAACGTTAGGAAACTTAGGTTGTGAGTTTTGCTGCGTGTCAAGTCTGTCAATTCTCATGGCTATGGTCAACATGACCTAAACCTTCGCACTGCAAGAGGAGAAAGATAAAACAATATTCAGATTTGTTCTGATTAAATGCTGTTACCTGTTTAGATGATTATTGATAATGATTTTGAGATGTTAGGTTACTAATAATAAAGTAGAGCAAGTTTAGTATGAAGTTATAATCATAATATCCAGCCTTATTAATATCTTCAAATGAACCAGAATATTGAGGAATAAAAAAGGCATAAGCACAATTACTTACCAAGCTTCATTACTCTTAGATTAAAGCAAGGCTTATCCTCATTTCGGTTATTTACATCCCTTTTTTATTTCTATCTCAATTGGATAAGTTAGAATTAAGACACTTGTTGGTGTTATTAAGCACGTTCGATTATATTTTCGATAATAAAATAATATGAAACTGTGAAGCCTAATTTTATATGATTTAACATCATCATATGAAGGTTATTTGTCTCTCCATATTCATTTTATCATGGCGGCATCATAAGTTGGGTCACATAATATATGTAAGTGATACAAATCAAATAATTAATTACAAAACGTGGATGTAAAAATGCGTTATTGTGAAATTTAGGCTTATTTTATTTTGTGTAATATAGTAACGTACAAAAAGATATCATAACGTATTTAACATTATCTTCATATGTAACTTAATTTATTTCTCCATTTTGATTTGCAGACGTCTTGTTTAATAAATATGAAAGAATAACATACGTCTTTCTTATAATAAATACAAAAGTAACAACATCTCAAATCATTAAACTAAAATCTATTCACCCGTTTATGCTTCATATATAATATATATTTGTATATAAATTTCTTCGATTCTTTTTCTTCTTTAGGTCACTTTTATTTCTTTTTATATTTTACCTTGATGACGGTATTAAATAAGGTAAGTATAGAATTGTAAGAGAAATACTTGTATGAGAATCTCATTAACAAAATAATTAATAATTTGTCTAAATCATAACTTACATATTAACCATAAAAAGATACAAAATATTATGTTCCAAAAATAATTTCCATTTGGTGTGTTCTGGTAAATAAAATAAAATATCGCATTCAAGCAAGGCGAAGGCGCAATTTCCCGATATAAACGTAATATTAAGCCACGAGCTAAATTAAAACGTGCAACTCGACCGCCGCCCTTGTGCAAAGTGAATAAGATAAACGAGCGCTGGGCCGCTGCGTGCTTTCACGTATCGCGGAAATAAATTAACCACCAACATAACATTCCGATTACATTTTCAATGAGATTTGTTTTAATTACAATTTCGTTTGTTTTGAATACGTGTTTAATGACAACGCGCATTAATCAAATACCGCGAGCCAGTTACAGATTTTGTGACCAATTCTCTTTTAGATAATTCGTGATATAATGAAATTAATAATAAATTTTGAAAGGTGGTAGAACCGTTAGAGCTCGCCCGTGGTGGTGGCGTCGTACCACCGCCACCCTCATAACCCTCCGTAAAGCAACATGTTCTTCATGTATTGTGTTTCGGATGGGGAGGTGTGATTGCCGGATACACATTACTGGAGGCGACCATCTTAGTTCTCAAGAGTAGGCATTCGCGTCCATCCTTAAATAGAACTTCTGTTCTATTTGAGATTGGACTTGGTTGTCCATGGGCTGCAGTGACCACTTAAAACGAGGTGGCCTGCATGGCCGTTTCTTACTCTTTCGCAATAAAAAAAAATATCCATATTGATTTGGTATAAGTGAAAAAATGGCGTGACGATTCTTTATTGAGCACACATGATCAATTGTTTACAATGGCACTGTAAATATTGAACAATAGCCGTACAATTGTGGCAACGCAAATAAGAAACGCCGGTCATACACATAATATTTTAAACGAATATTATTTTTATTATCTCTCAATTTGCCATGGTTGAAATAAATGAAACCTATAGAAGGTTTTATTAGATTTTATGAACCATGCATAAGGATATGGTGCAGTCATTGCTTCGTGGTAAGATCCCGGTTTCTTACACGAGGTTCAAGGTTAAAATCTCTAGCACATACCAAAAGAGAGAGTAGACACTTAATTCTCAGGGATGCCCGAGTATCTGCGGCTGTCTTCCGGTAAGACACATTTATGACATACCATGTGAAACTTTATAGCTAGTTCCCTGATAGAGACATATATTATCCACGAAAATAAGTATATAAAATATGAACCAATGAGATTTTTTTGTTATTTCGTTCGAAGACGTTTGTCAGCTAAACTTTCGATTGAGGCGTCCATCTCAGTCCTCAGGAACATCTACACATCTACGTAGGATTTCAGTTCAATTCTGTTTGAGGTTACGAGCAAATATCCATAGTCCATAAAAAACAAAAGTCTCTCTCTTTAAGTCGGACTAAGTTAGGTGGTCACCTCAGTTGTAAGTGAGCCGGTAACCAGACCCTTCTACTGAAACAAAAGTAAACTTCACGCTAGGAATAATTATCGCGGTACCTTTCCACAGAAGCCACAGGTCCATTACACATTGCGTGGGTAAACGAGTGATCGCTGGACTTCTGTCAGCTTAAACCCAACGGTGTTAAAGTACACCGGCTTTTTCCTCCAGCCAACAGGCGCTCACAGCCCATGAACTGATTTTACTCTGTACCTTTGTCATTCATTAAGGGTATGTAAATACTTTATAATAAAAAGATGCTTGAATTTCAATTTGCGCACCTTTTGTCAATCATTTAGCAGTCCCGACGAAACATCAGGTGGCCTGCACGCTCATTTGCTGCTCTCAACGTAACAATCAAGTTTCTCCATTATTGCTACGGTTAATGTAAAATATGCGGTTAAATAAAAGTTGGTAATTGCTCTCCGTGATGGCTCGTTAAGTGTGGGCGAAAGCCGTCTCGCTTGCTATGACGAACCGTTGATATGATCTGGGATTGTTGCTAAAGGAAATCTTTTAAGTTCTGGTAAAATCTGGAGTGTTGCAAATAAATGAGCGTGCAAACCAGTTGGTGTTAAATGGACTCTGCAGAAATGGACATTTACGTCCAACCGTTTTAAAGCGTTTAACGTTTACAGCTTTTAAAGGTGGGAGAACTATAGTTCGACCGGCGAGGTACCACCGCCGTCATAATCAGCCCTAAAGCATTACTTGTGTTTAGTTGCGGGTACAGTTTGAAGCGAGGCGATCTTATTTCTCAGGAGTAGCAACGTATAACATACGTTGGGACTCAGATAGAATTTCAGTCGTGTTTGTGGTTGTACATGGATGTCTATGGGTTGCGACTACTTAACCTCAGATGGTTTGCATGCTCGTTTGCTACTCTTCTCACATAATAAAACTTGAAAACAAGAATAAAGTCCTGTCTGACGTGGTACGTAGGGGCGTTACTACTCCCGAAGACTTCTTCACGGGAGATCATGAAGGCAGCGGCGCTACCTTCCCGGTCGAAGTTTACCTGTCTTTATGAACGAACACTACTTAAATGAAAAATCCTTAGATGGCATTACCACTTAACGTCAGTACGACTGCATGCTAATTAACATCTTTCAATACGTTTAAAATAAAATAAATAAGGCTCAAAGCCATATTTCTATTGTTCAAAGAACATATAACATAACTTGGAAACAAGAAATATTTCTATAAAGGAAACATCTTTGTATTTAATTGACGTTAAACAGATTTATTGTTACAACATTGTTTATGATATTTATTGTATAAAACATTATTATAATAACGTTAATATATTCTCTTAATTGATTAGCTCTACTTTGATCTGAGCGCAGACATTAATTGTGTCGGTACAACAACTCTACATTGGAAGTGTCTGTATATTCGACTTTCATGTAAAACGGTTGAACCGATTTTGATGAAATTTAACATAACAATAGATTAGAGTTTAGAGACGGACAGCTACTTTCGTTGCGAAAACAAAACATTATGATGATGATGGGTTGAAATAGAATTTGCTATTTACTATGGGGAAATTTTTATTTTTCAAGTCAGGGATAAAAGTATTAGTTTTTATTTTCCATTCTTTGATATTGCGTATTTATGTACTAAGAAAGGAATTTTTAATATTGCACCCATGAGGGGTAAAAAAGAGCTTCAAGTATAAAATTTCGTAATATCGAAAGCTCTGCTAAGGCCGCGAGCCAAAATTACTTCTTCATAATGCGACTGCCATCGTCAACTCAAAATTTTTCTGCTTTGTTTTTAATATAAAATGGAAGTAGCAAACGCGCATGCAGTCACGTGATGGTCGCTGCCACCCATAAACATTTGTAACCAACTCATACAGAACGGGAGTATCACTTGAGGACCATCACAGTTGCATTTACTATCTGAGGATCCTGAGGATTATGGTGGCTTTATTTCTATCTTTGACACGTCGTAGTAGGACAGGGAGGTGCCACTGTCTCATAATCTACCGTGAAGCAACTCTAGTTTTTCTGTTGGAGAGATGCAGTTAAAGGTAACCTAGAGCGAGGCGACTAAATTAGTCCTTAGGAGCAACAACGCTTCTACGTACGAACTGAGATAGGATTTCAGTCGTGATTGTGGTTGTACCCATGGACTGCAACGATTAATTAGCAAGCCAGCATGCTCGTTTACTACTCTTGTCACATAGGAGAAGAAACTCTTATAATGCATTTTAAATTTAATTGAAATTCAAATGATGTTTATTTAAAATTGATTTCCCTAGAAATGTTTCTTTAACACCTTACTACGAACGCATAGCTAATTACCTCACAGTACGCATACGATTACGGGCGAACAAAAGTGTTTTGTTTACGTCGGCGCTACAAGACTGGGGACGGACATTACGTTTGTGTATTCGTAAATGATACCCATATGCTAAAAATACAATATTTCTATGCATTGTTGCCGCATCTCCAGTCTAGAGAAATGAACTCCAGTTTAGTGCCGCCTCCCGCAGCCCATTCAGATTTAAAACATGAGCGTCATAGTCAAAGTGAGAACACTGAATCGTAGGAAAACTACATAATTTTCAATGTTAAAGTTCTTACTACGCGTAAAAATCATATATGACATTTATTTTATATACATTTATTTTTATATATATTACATACATTTATTTTTAATTCTGTAAGCATGATGAACAACTGTTTCCCCTGGCCATGGACAGAGAGAGGTTCAAGGAACTACCGGCTAACCTTCAGTAGTGAAGAGGCACAATAAGAAGAGAAGAAGCATGATAATTTAATAAGCATAATTAATATTTGTGAGCCACTGAGTGGTAGAATAAGCGCCTCAAGTAAAATGTATAACCAACTATTGTAACCACCTTATTCACAAATAAATTTGATTTGATTTGATTTGAAAAAAAAATTTACAGTGTTTTTTACCCAATCTCGTTGAGTTAACCGGCGACAGATGAGTGATTGTTAGTGACAAGTCGTAATGTCTTTATATACCTATAATAAATACAATTTGTTTTACTTAAACTTCCACTATATTGTGTGTGTGTGTGTGTGTGTGTGTGTGTGTGTGTGTGTGACGATCTAACAAATTGTGAAGTTTTTTTATGATGAAATTATCTACATTTCATTGTCAACAAACGTGGTACTATAAGAAAAACACCAAAATTGGTGTCCGTACCTATGTATGTACTATTATGATACGGATTCGCTTCCGCTGTCCGTACGCTTAGATCTTTAAACTACGCCACGGATTTTAATGCGGTTTTCATCAATACACGGAGCTGCTGAAAAGAAAGGTTGTATGATGCATGCTTATTATAGCAGAGAATAGCCGAGAATTTCAGATATTTCTAAAGGTGGTAGAGCCGTTAGAGCTCGCCCGGGGCAGCACCACCGCCACCCCCATAACTCGCCGTAAAGCAACATGTTCTTCATGTATTGTGTTCCGGTTAAGGAGGTGTGGTTGCCGGATACAAATTATTGGAGGTTTTTTTTATTAAATTTCAAAAGAAGATTTAGCTGCCATTCCTGGGATTTCCTCGACATCTCAGCTACAGATATATAAGAATGTTGATAGATTAGTTTATGAACCGATTATAAAACTCTGGACGAACGCATCTGTTATTCTTGAGCACGACGACCCAATCGGGCATATCTCAAAAAGCTAACCCGGGCCCACGAGGACAGTTTGTACCTACATTGATGTCCTGTTTTCGATCGCTAATTTGAAACGGCTCGAGTTCCCAATCTTGCCGCTCCCGATCTCCCAAGCCTCCTTTTAGTCGCCCCTTCCGATAGGAGATACCGTAGTCTCTCCAACCTAACGTTAGTCCTTAACAAACCTAATATCGCAATCCTTAATAATATCTTTTGACGATGGTCTTAAAGATTACCCTTAAGGTCAGTGCAATTTTCCTTAATGGTTTTCTGTGTTTTGACGTCTGTTCAAGAATACATAACTTCTTGGAACAAGCAAGTACGAGTGACCTAAGGATATTTAAATAAATATGTACTACATATGTAATATGTATGTATTACATACCATTGGCAGCGTTTTTCCATAATTATTTATAACATATGTGTTTTAATATTGATTGCAAAAGAGGGCGTTATTGGTTAGATGTTTAAGTCTAAATTTGATCACTATGTATCCTTATGTGGCGTCGTAACCGAAGGCTGAACTGATACGATCTTTAAAACTTCACAAATACGTATTTTTAAAGCCTATTTCCGCCATTTATTGCCGGATTTTTGATTTTTTGATGTGAGAAAAGTATCAAAAAAGCATATCTGATGTTAAATGATTTCAAGCATATAATGTTACCTAATTATAACAAAATAAAGTCCCACCTGTCGTCTTCCATTGTTAGTCTCGATGACTTCGAGATGATCGCCTCACATCAAATGTAACTCAACCGCACCTCTCCAAACGAAACACAAAAAGTGTTTTTCGGCGAATTATGAAAAGCGGTGGAACCAGTGCAATCGAAGTGTAGTTCTATCACTTTTACCTATGAAAGAATGTGTATTTTATCGCGTCAACAGATATTTATTACACATTAAATATAATTTATGAAAATATTAAGTTTATTTTGAAGTTACATGAGCATTACGAATTTTGATTCCAATATTGTCTATTCGCTTTAGAACTTAGCCGACCCGCCACGAAAATTTGACGCGCTATCAATCATTTTCACATTTTTGGTACATAAAATAAATGGCAATGTAATAATTGTGGCAACTTTGACCTCATGCCACCAAGACAATCTGTAAAGTACCTAAGTCCTCCATAAGTTGTATAAGACTTATCGTGTTAAGCTGATCAAATATGAAAATGTAGATGAAAAGATAGCCATATACGTGGCTTTAGTCAAGAGTTTGATGATGGAGAATAGATATAAAATTAATTCTGTGTTATCCTGTCTAGATACATAGGAGAATGGACATTTGTTTACTTTAATAAGAATTTCGAGGACTGCTTAAAAATTACAAGGTCAATGATATTTATACCATGAAAATGGCAAAAGTATGAAGTACATTTTACTATGTATCCGGTGCGAATGTATAAGGATTTTTGATTTTTGATTGCCGATGGGTCGTAGTTATAACGAAACTACAAGGGCGGGAGGTAACTGTTGATAGATGCTAATGGAAGATTAATCGGTCTACCCTACGTCTAGATCGATTTTCTTTTTTGGGTTCCATATCAGGACACACCACACTAACATTATCTTCACGCACTGAACTTTGCACTATTTGTGACTTACATAAAAGAATGAACTTTGATAATGCTCAAAACAGGCAAGAATCCTAATTGAAATTACTTAAATACTTTTGATCATCGTTGACGCGTGTGCTGAAACACTTTATTAATATCGAAAGAGTAACAATCGTCAAGGCTACCTGATGTTATTGTCACTATAGCCTATGGAAATCTACATAATATAACACCAGGGCTAAAGTCTACCTGTGGTCAATGCAGATGACTGACACGATCGTCTCGTTTGTAAGCATAGCCGGCGTCTAAGTTTCTCGGAAACAGTTGATGCTGATAATAGCCAGTAGACGAAGTAAGATTGAGAACTTTTAAACTGATATCGTGTAGAATTTCAATTTGCGTGGATATTGCTGGCTTAACACGTTGAGTGCGGCGTACATACATATGTATGTATGATCGGGTCGTTATTGCCGGTGGCGGCTCTAAATTGGAGCTTGTTTGATTAAACTGAAGATACACCGACAAATTACTGAAATATTGTATTTTTTAGCATCTGTGTATCATGTACGATTACACAGACGTAATGTCCGCCGCAGTCTTGTAGTGCCGACGTAAAAACAGTACTTTTGTTCGCTTGTAACGTATACAAATTTGTCCGTACAACACAGGTATGTAAGAACCGCAAGCGCGTCGCGCCCAGAGTTACACATCAGTCTTGTAGCAGCAGGGAAAGTGTTAAAATTGTGTCGTGAACACCCGTTACATCCATGCGCGGGGGTGGGCCCGGCGAGGCCGGACGCCACTAGCGGAGTCGCGGAAGTACCCAAAAGCGTTCCTGCGGCTCCGCCCCACTGTGGAGCACTGGAACACCCGTCAGGTTTTTATTCGGTTGGAGTCCGACATAACCTTCCCTCGGCGGCCCGTCAATTCCGAGTTTTCCTGACGTAAAAAAAACCCGTGACATCTATATTAAAAACCTATTTTTATCTTACACAAGATACGTGAAGAGTTACGATATTACATATGGACAAGACAGTTGCGATTTAGTATTATTCGAGATAATAATTATTACTTAAACGTACTCCCTTAAGTGTCATATCGTAACCAAGTCACGCTGTAACGTTGAACATCTGAATATATTAATTAACAATAATTATGTACCAACATGTATGCCCTTATCTTCTCATCTCAAGATTAATATCTGTGATTTACTATTTTATTATACAATTATTACCGCCAATTAGCAAATTCCTTGCCCGTAATGATAGAAAAACTTTTAAATTCTTTTTGGTTGAACTCTGTTCTCATTTTGTGAAGGACTAGTCATGAGCCCCGGCTTCACGAGAGTTTTTATTAGAGCATATATGTCTACACTATCTTTTTATCGTAGTGTCGTCAATTCGTGTCGTGTCGGTGTAAGACTGGCTAAATTATTATGTCGCACATAGTTTTAAATTACGATAGCTCCTCAGATAAAAAAGAATTAAAATTGTGTTGTTTAAAAGGTCATTATTATTTATATGGGATTATTAAGTTATAAATGCATTTTATTTTAAAAAGATGTGTTGCGTAGTTTGTAAGATCTACACTTAGACGGCGAGAAGCAGTTTTGTTTTATAATATGTAAAGATTGCCAGACTTCACAAAGGAAGATTTTATAATAAAGAGGAATAATGACTCAGGAGGGGTGAAATCATCAACAATCAGTTCTTACTTTAGAAAATAATGATAGCATGACGTGTAGCGTCATCTATTGTCAAGTAATGGAAAATAACAAAGGGATAGTTTTTCTTGTTAGAATTATGAAATTGACGTGCAGGTCCCCTGATATAATATAATTATGTTTAGTGCAGTTAATTGATGTTAACGTACAACCTCAAATAGGATAGAGGTTCTATCTGACATCGTACATTGAGTCTTGGCGACTAAAACATAGTAGCACATAAATTGCTTCACGGTGGATTATGAGAACGGCGGTTCTCCATTTTACAAGTTTTTAAATTTTTAAAAGTGTGAGTTTACGTCATTAAACTAGTTCGACTGTTATTATACGGTAACCGACACTGACAATAGAACTGACACTGCGTGAAGGAAAACTTTTCTAAAATGTTGTCCAAGTTTTTTATTTGATAATGAATTAGTTTGAACACTTATGAATCTGACGCTTTGTCAAATGGAAAAAAACCTTTTTTAAAACATTTACAGGTACATATTTTATTCGATAGTAGACTGGTTGCATCTTTTTTGGACACTTGTATAAATACCAAATGACTTCTAGAATACGGAAAATGTTTACCCCGAAATATTTACCTGTTTGTTTTGCAATTATAATGTTATCTTACATGTATTTTTAACGGAACTTGATTTATTCGAAATGTGTCATCAGTTATACTGTGTCGTGACTTTGTAGCATGTGAATACATGCATCTATAAATATTATAAAACAAAGTCCCGTCGCGTCTATCATTTCACGATAAACTCAAAAAGTACTAGACGGATTTT
>DWON01003312.1:0-18307 GCA_018251015.1 Phocides pigmalion okeechobee
TTAGTCCTCAGGAGTAGCAACGTATCTACGTTCGAGCTCAGATGGGATTTCGGTCGTGTTTGTGGTTGTATGTGGATACCTATGAGCTGCGACTACTTAATATCAGGTGGTATGCATGCTCGTTTGCTGTTCTTCTCACATAAAAAGACATCTTATCCTTCAGTAGTAACAACACATCTGTGATGAACTTCAGATATGGCTTCTGTTCTATATAAAGTTGTTTATATATGTTCCCTGATGGTAGTTATAATTTATCATCAGGCAGACTTGAGGCTCGTTTGCTCTTTTAATTTTATATGAAACCAAAATAATGCATCTCAAAAATTTCTATATTTTAATACAAATTTTAATAAAACAATGCATAAATATATTAATAAAAACTTACTTGTCCTCTCTTCAGACCAAAATATCTAGCTACAGGATCACCGGCTTGTATTCTCATCAACATGTTTTCTTTTAATTTACTGTGAGTTTATTAAGGAATTATTTGATTCAAATATATTGTTATTGTATTACTAAGATGTATTTAACAACGTAACTTGAAGTAACGGACAGATAACCAGGAATCACCACTGCCCTGATAACCAGATTATGAGGGCAGCGGTGGAACCTTCCCGATTTCCATGAACCCCTAGTTCCGAGAATAGCAACGCATCTTCATACAACCACAAATAGGAATTTAGTTCTGCTTGAATTTGGATAAGAAACCACTCAACATTAGGTAGGACTGTACACTTGTTTGCTCTTATAACATCTATATTTTAACGAACAGTTGTATATACTACTTTAATATAATATATAATATAATTAATCATAGATAATTATCCTCCATCAAACATAAACTCTCCTCAAACATATCCTTTAAAGATTTTTTTAAAAGCAATCACCCATCTGACTACTGACCGCTCGAATATTTGATTAACTTTGTTGATCGTGCCTGATCTACAAAAGCTATGGAGCTATGGGAGCTTTGCAAGGATCTAAGTGTATTTCAATGTATTTCCATTTTCACATTTTAGTTATTAATTATAAAAAGGATACTATCTAGCTAATAACTCTTGCTTCTCATCAGGGGTTAAGACAATGTGTTCAGGCACCAACTCATGCTCCGTTATGTTAATAAGCAGTTCCGATTCCAGAAACTGTTCCAATATATACTTAGGAGCCATGTCAACTAAGGACTGTTTTGCTGATGGAGTCATTCCTGAAATTAATACAATTAATACATCAAAAATTTGTAACAAATGGGTAACAGTTGTTTCTTGTGTGATCTAAATATCTCATATTATTTTACTCAATGCGATTGGCCACTAGCCTTTCCTAAACTGTATTTTGGTAACCATTAATAAATATATTATCATGGATAAATATATTACAATGGGCATAGAGACGGAAAATTACAACAACAAGAATAGGAAACAAAATTTTTCATCTACATATGTCCTTTGGATTGGAGAGATTTGAGGCATACTCCATGACACTGCTTCAATTGATATAGTTCCAACACAAATATATACATTATATATGTAGTATATATAAATTAACCCATTCATTGTAACCCTGGCACCATTAAAATTGGACAAGATTTCAATATTAACGAAATAATGCAATGCATTAATTGGACTATAATGATGATTATAATGGTTTGCATTAGTGGGAACGAGTAATATTTATGAAATTATTGAAAATGGGGTATTTTTCATTTGTATCTAGTAACACTGATGACTTATTTGTAAACATGACACTTATGGTCAATTACTTTATCAGGGTAATTTCATTACCTGCTTGAACAACAACAATAGCTCTATGAATGTTTTCCTCTTGCATTCTTGTACAATAAGTCTTAATTGTCTTTATTCCAATTTTTGGCTCATCTGGGAAAAACACGAACATTTGGTCTGTGGGGTCATCATTGTGGGCCACCAGCACTATAAGGTCACTTCGTGCTGGATGCTTTTCACTGTAAAATTATAATAAGTGTTGGATGAGTATCCTTAATGTATATGGGACTTAAGGACCATCAGATGTGATGAGAGAACAGCTCTTATGTATCTAACATATTCTCTATGTAATTAATTACCTTATAATTAAAATATATTTCACAGTTCAAGTTGCATGAAACCAACCAATAAATCTGGACTTATTCTAATCCATGATCAATGAAAGCTAAAATAAAAATATACTTAATATTCAAATTAATTAGAATATTAAGTTCATTTTCATTTTAACTTTAGATTGTTTAGGTTAGGTTTTTATTTTAATTAGTTTTAAGATTTTCATCATTGTATATATGAGAATAAAATTAATTCAATTTAAAACCACTGGCACAAAAAAATATAGTTTAAAAAATATTATAAGTAATTCACATAATGTCAAACCAAAAGTCAACAACGTTGAATAAAGTACATGAATCAAATAATTATTTTGTGTCAAGATAATAATTTCCTATGCCAAATTATGATCATTATGATATATTTAGAAAAAATGACATGAAAATTTGGGAGTATAATTACATTTATTAATCACAATTTTACTTCAAGATGCAAGTTCTAGATGAAAAGATAAAAAGGAACATAATAGAGAGAACAGTCTCGGAGACTACCAGACTGTATTTAGGCAAGTTTTATTTTTGTTTTTTATGTTGTAAAAGTAGCAAATGAATGTACAGGTCATCTGATATTGATGCCCATGAATATCCACATCCAATATCAAACAGGACTAAAGACCTGCCTGAAGGTGTACACAGATGCATTGCTACTTCTGCCGATTAAGATGGTCATGTTACTTATAAACGCAGCCAGCATCTGCATCTCTCGATTGGAAACACTAGTAATTTTTTATGGCAGATTATGATGGAGGTAATGACACCAAACAGTCGAATTGAGGTGCCCTCAACATTGTGGTTGTTTTGTTCGAATGGCAGCAAATGAGCTTCATATTATATGATATGTCGGCTTATGTTGACTGGTTGCTGAAATCTGTAGATTTCAATATCTCATCTGTTACAAGACTGAAGTCTTATCTAACCTTCCTGGTTATAAGTGCAGCTCGCAAATACACATCTTGAACAAGTGTATGAAAATGTTTCATGTTGTCAAGATTACCTCACAGAAGACAATGTTAGACGGCAGTGGTGGTTTTTATTAATTAGGTAATTATACAATGATGAAAATCTTAAAAATAATTAAAATAAAAACCTAACCTAAACAATCTAAAGGGAGTCCATGCCCATGCGGCTTGGTTCCAAGAACACTAGCTGCATTCCCGCGCTAGATAGCAATGGTTTTAAATTAATTTCTTACAACCTATAGATTTTATTTACAAACTAGAAGCATCTTTTCTCATCTTTGCTTATAAATAATAAGTAAAATTAAGCATAAAATAAATGCTTTGGTACCTTGGTTTATCCCCAAATTGTTCCTTAAATTGGTCCAGAGTCTGATCCAATTCATCTTGAGTTACTAGGTATCCTCTGTCGTGACATAACTGGAATAGAAACATTAAAAGTACTTTGTTTACTTGTGTAACTGTTTAAAATAACTTGCATACAATAAATTTTGAATAAATCGGCTTGTAAAGCCAATTTATAATTTGCCAGTTGTCTGTACAATAATTTGTTGGTTGTCTCATATTTAGATGTAGGCTATAATAATAATAATAAATCGTTATTTTCTAAATAACGTACATGAATGGTGAATAAAATTTTACAATCCTCTTATTTCACCTTTTCAGCATGCAAATATGGTCTTATTAGATAATTTTAACAGGTCACAATAATTTTAATATTTTATCATTGTCTTAATCTCTCTAAAGCAGTGTTTCCTAAAACTTTTTAGGCAATGCCCTACCTAAACATTTTTAAAAATATTATGCCCACCACATATGTTTTTACTTTTAATTTTTTTCTTCCCTTAAGAAATATAAATTATAAGTTTTAGGAAGAAATTATTGTTTATTCCTATTAATTTATTTTATCTATAAATAAGTATATTAGGTTTCATAAAAGTAGTAGCAAAATATGTCTCCTTGGACACATCGAGCGGACGTGTTAAAAAAAGCTGTTTTTTTTTAAATTTCTCATCGATATCTAGCATTGCATTTAAATAACCCACAGCCAAAAGATCAAAATCTTGTCAAGTTCATTTTTGAATTGCCCCCCTTAACTATCAAATTGCCCCCCTGTGGGGCGTGGGCCCCACATTGGGAAACACTGCTCTAAAGTATAATTCAATTTGTTTTCCATATGACATAGAATTGAACACATTGATTGTGTCGCTCACATTTATATGAAGTCACCATTTGCATGGGCAGCACTAATCTGGAAATATTTTCTTCAGATTTCTGAGAGATTCACACAAATGTGTGTTTGGTAGCACCCATGTAGCGCCTACAAATACATAGGCATTATGTTTTTGATGCATGTTTTACAGTTACAGGATTAAATGATACCTAAAGTTAGTCATAAAAGGAACGTTACTAAGTCAGTTGGAACATTTTGTGTAAGAGTATCTCTTTAATCACATCTATGGCACTAGAAAAGACCAACATTACCACTTTTCCTGCGGCATACGCAACTTCTGTGTATTACTCGACTTGTACAAACGCTGTGTATATACAAATCTATATGAATTACGGGCGGGCGCATGTGCTGTACTTACGTCGGCGCTACAAGACTACGAGCGGAGACGTCTGTGTATTCCTAAATGGTAAACGGACGCTAAAAAACATATTTCTGATATTTCTGTAAATTGTCGACGAATCCCTATCTAGAGAAAAGAGCTTCAGTTCACTGCCGCCTTTCGCAAAGCTGACTCGATGTAATATATGAGAACCGCAGACCAAGTATTAATACTCATGTTAAACCTCTAAAACCATTAGGCTATCATTTCAATTATTTGTCGTCACTCAAAGGTGTGCGAAGTCTACCAATTGGTACTTGGCCAGCGTGGCCTATAACATAATCCTTTCTCATTCTAAAGGGATGCCAACACTCAAGTGGGCCAGGAATAGGTTGATGATTAAATAGACGTGAGAACCAGAATTCTATACATCATGGCTGTTACTACCTGGCCGCATTGTTATGATCTGCGTATATTCAGTGTTGATAAAATACTTTAGTCACATATTGTTTATATGTTCATAACCTAAAACAACTAACCTGCATCACAGTTTTCCGAATACGCCATAGTTTATAAGTTTCTGCATCATCATCCATTTTAGTTTAAAGTTTTATGTTTATTTTATTTGTAACTATAATTTTCGTTCAACATTAATAAATAATTATCAACACAACAATCAACTTTGCCGAAACTTTCTGTATTCTTAATAATGTTACCAGTTCAATTTTTTTATTTCTCCACAAATCTAGCACATATTCGCCAAATTTAGAGAGAAGGAATTATTCATTGCGTACAACTTGCTTACTTACTGTATTTTCTAATACAAACACACTTTTCAATTTTCACTTCAACAGTACATATGAATATTAAATAATGAACATAAATTTGAAATAGTAAAAATGTATGTAACTAAAAATTTAAATAAAATAACCTACATATAAAATCCTGCAAATTAAATACTCCAAATTAATACTCCAAATTGTTATCAATAGAATTAGTTTCCAAGACAAGATACTTGCGTACTTTGAGATATGTTCATTTAGATTGAGGCACATTAAAGGCGAGCTACATATATTACTTTGTCTATAATAATAAAAAAATAAGTCTTACTTACTTTTGCAATATTATTGACCAAAAACGTACTAGTCACTAATTCATAAAGGCTCTAATGGGTATTCAAAACTACCAGATTTTGTGGTAAAACCACTAAAATGCCAACATTTTATATATGTTCATTGAAACGACATTTGAAAGAGTTGCCATTAATTAGGGGCAAAATGTGATACCATAACAAAAACATGGGAATTAAAGAATGAACTAATAATGCCAGTCTATCTACTAACATTCACAAATGTCACCTAGCTGCTTACTTACTCTTTTCCTTGACGTAAGTTTGCCCTTAGTATTTAAAACTTATGGCGCAATCATACATTACAATTATTTCTTAACTCTATCGAAAAACAATATAGGTAATACCCCCAATTCCTTACTTATGCTTTAAAACTTTGGAATAAAAATGATTATATAATAAATTATGAGTTTATTTTGTATACAAAAGTATTTTCTAGTGATATCTATCTATATAATAATACTATACACTTATTTGTATGAACTACTAATGCCAGCAAGACATGTAATCCATGCATGAAACCATCTTGATTTCAGTTATCGTCTCAAGAAAATTGAAACGATTCGGTATATTGCATACCTACGCATAATAAACAATAAAAAAAGCTTCAATATTCAATAAATTAAAACTTTTTTACAATGAACTACATAACATTCGTAAATGCTTCATCATTGTTTGTAAATTGTGATATAATTTTTTTTTTTTACCAGTTTCCATTCCATCATTCCATTACTATTTATTCAATTGTATTTCATACATATCATTTATTTCATACTTACCGTTTTGTGAAAGATCAATCTGGTAAATCGATATAAACCGTGAAATCATTAAATCAATCTAAGAAATGGTAAGGGAACAAAGAATCGATCTGTCAAATATATATTTCGCCTGTCGAATATTACATACATTTTTGACATACCTAGTTATCAAGAATTATGTATAAAATCGGATGCCAAATTAATCTCATCTCTAGAAACATTTATTTTCATTATACTACAATATTATTATTATGTGCCTCTGTATCTTAATGTGAATGATGTAGTATAGTTACCACATACCCACAAGACGTGACGTACAATTTTTATTGCCCTGCTTGTATAAAGCCATCCTTTTTTTATTTTAATTGTGTTATATATTAAAACATCCTAACTCGTCTTCTAAAAAATCGACTTGTGATAAATCGAATGAAAACCGAAATCCCTATTTCATTCATTCATCAATTTGAAGTTTGCGTTGGTGTAAAGGTGCACACTGCACATATTTTATTTTCATTTTATAATTTTCATCACATCTAGCAGTAAGATTAAAGTGGAATCTAATTGGAGTGGAGAATAATATTGATATTTAAGATGGCTGGAATCAAAGGTACGGTATATTAATGTACTATTATGAAACAATAAAAATATAAGTCATGTATTGGTTTTCACTGTGACTCATAATGCGTATAACTATTATTTACAAACATTTTTGATTGATAGCTATCAATTAATTTATTTTTTCTTTGTTTCATGTACTCATCTTGAATACAGGGTAAGTTTAATTCGTGTCGAATGAAAAACTATTTAGTTATTTATATTCATACTAATTTATCAGTGACATTGATGCGTGTATATAACGGAGAAATAAATATATTAATGGTTAAGACTGTGTATTAAGATTAAAAGTTCAATGACTTCGACAGTGTTTAAAGATTTACGACGACTTATGTGTCCCTATTGTAATGTTAAAGCAACAATGTAACCCTGAACTTTACAGATATCCCTGGTGGTCAAACTAGGTCGATTTCTGAGCAAGAAATTGTCGTCTCAATCTCAATAATATACAAATCTCAAATGTGTCCAATTACTGTTTGTTTTTACTGTTGTATTACTGTTTGTTTTCGAAAACAACTAATTTAATCTATCGCAAATTTTGTACACAGTACTAGTAGCTCTGGTTTCATTATTGACTCTGTCTTATCATGCTATATTATATTGGAACCAAACAATAACCTTTTTAAGCAATATTTTTCAAATAACAATTTGCTGTTTAGTCTATAGCAGGTATTGAAGCATATATTTCCTACTGCAAGTTGCAAATTAACGTAAGTGGTTGATGTAGATGTCTATTTTGGTTGAAACAAAGACTTGTTTTTGGTGGACATATACCGACCACACATGACATTATGAGATTATTTTATTGCCAATCTTTGGTTTGTTTATGGTCAACAATTTAATTGGAACCCCTGAACACTCAGTGGAAAAGCTTAGAAGAACAGTTATTTGACACTTTTCTTAAAAAATGTTATGAATCTTGTGCGATTTATATATCTTTAAAACTATGGTTATTGAAAAATAAAGTAGTAAATAAGCTTTTTACTATTATATATATATCCAAAAAAATCTTTTTCCATGAGTCTTACATTTAATAATGTTTTGTTTGAGGCTGGCACATATAGCTCTAGTATATAAAAAGCATGCATGGCTAGCATAGATGTTACTTTTGAAATTAATTTGTTTATTTCAATTGAAAAGTACAAATAAGTGTATTATTATGGATGATTTATTGTATGATTTGATATGATAAAAAAGTTATGTCACTTTGATAGTTATGGCTCAGTGTGAGTACATGACAACATTTTGCCCTTAGAAATTTTGGAAATCTCAAAAAATTCAAGCCCAATGTTAACAAAGTCACAGGCAGTGACTAGTCATTATAGATAACATAAATGTCATAATGGTCCTAATTATTGAATGGTCACATACCACTGGTATAAGTACAGCCAACTAGATTAATTTGTTCCAATAATCTTATTATGTTAATATGTTCAAAATTTTACTATGGTATGATTAGTATATACATGTCATAAAATAATATTATTACACAAATATGTCGTACTATATTATAACGTGACCCGTTTTCTCATGTTTGATGCCTTGCTACCTTATCCTTATTATTTGTTTTAAAATTTACAGTTTGGTGTCGCTGGCGTTTGCTGGATCTATTGGAATGACATTTGTTATTTTGGCTTGTGCCTTATACAAGTAAGTAAATAAATATAATTTAATTATTAAAGCCTTATTCGATAAAACTACAAAATATTCTATAGTATAGAATAGTGAGAGATTTACGATGATTTGTAAATACAATCTGACTTTATGCTGTAGTTATGGCAACTATAATTTTGACAAAAATGGCAAAGAGTGTAATGAAACAATTGTAATGTTTATTTTTCTAACAGTATCTGTTTGTTTGATCACATCAACTTATTTTTGCAGCATTATGATCTCACATTCTAAATGATAAAAGTGGTGCTACTAATTAGTCCTTCTATTCTGGCAAAATATTTGTGTTTGTTACTATGAATATTTATTAATGTAAAACACATATTTGGATTATTGTAGAACAGTTAATTACTCTTAATTACCCTTTTCAGAATTTGTAGTACTTGTAGTAACTGCTAAGTAAATATAATTGCTGCTGGGTATTTAAAATATTAAACAGTCTAAATTAATTTATAGCGATATGTCAGCCTGAGGAAGTCTATAAGATCTATATTAGGTCTATTAGAGTTAGCTAAGGGTAAGAAGTGGGGGATGTATGTAGCTTCCTCCAGAACTTGTTTGAAACACCTTATAACAATGTGTTTTAACTTAGTCTGGAATATAAATTGCAGTTGATCTTAGCATAACTTTTAGTTGTCCAATTTTGTATTTTTGGAAATCTTCTTACACGTAATTATGTTTTTTATAAATATTAACTGATTATACTTGTATTATCTGTTTTAACATGCTCAGTGAAAATGGAAACTCAAGGTATTTTACATCCACATACATAAAACTCAAATTACATCTGATGGATTTTGATTCTCTGGAATCTAGAAGAAAAGCTAAATTTTCATATTTCTAACATCAACGTTCTCACAATTATATGGAACTAATATAAATCATTTGTGCACTTTTGCATTTTTAGTACATTTCAGCTATATCTACCTAAAGAAAGATCCTATATTATTGTAATGTTATGAAATTCACCATGCCATACATTTTCAGAACATGAAACAAGTTATGCATATATGCATTATTCAATTTCTCCCCCAATTTACAAAAAAAAACATCAGAAATCCACACTCATTGTGGGTGTTGTAAAATAGTTTATATTTTAGTAGCTTAGGGCTAGGTAAGATTCCTTTTGAATGTGAAGTTGAATATGGACTGTTGTGTGTTGTGTTGGACTTAACATCAGGTTAACTATGTATCCTTTTCATATAACTTTCCCTTTAGTATTTTTTATATATTTGAGGCAAAATTACAGAGTTCTAAAAATTTATTTACAGTATAATAATTTATTTGTTAAAAAGTATAGGAACAAAAGTGAACTTAATGCCAAATTTGAATTTTGTATATAAATATATTTTAAACTGACCGGAAAGGTCATAATGTATCTGTCTGGTCTTGGATTAAATAAAATCTTTATTATTGATGACATTATTTGCTACATATATTAATATACATAAAAAAACTTGGTTCTAACGTTTTTGCAAATCTATCCCTTCTTTCAGATCATGGTACTCATTCTTCGTAGTCCTGTTCTACGTTCTGTGTCCTATCCCGACTATGATAGCGAGACGACACACCGACTCTACTGGCGGCGCTAATTCGCCATGCATGGAAACTGCTATCTTCATTACAATGGGGATACTTGTCAGCACTTTCGCTTTGCCCATTGTTTTAGCACGATCTGATGTGGTAAGGTTTTGAATTACATTAGATAATAATTGAAGAATTTTGTAGGTAAATAAATATTTTCAACATTGGTGTAAAACAGCCACTTATTCATGATA
Organism: Phocides pigmalion okeechobee; assembly: GCA_018251015.1. Classification (NCBI taxonomy): domain Eukaryota; kingdom Metazoa; phylum Arthropoda; class Insecta; order Lepidoptera; family Hesperiidae; genus Phocides; species Phocides pigmalion. Next base: position 10,571 of record DWON01003312.1, read on the forward strand.
TTTATTAATTTAAATTTAAAAAGCTCATGTAATAATTAAGAGTTTTATGAAGTCTTGATTATGCATTTATTTAAGACTCATATAATGTAAACATTATCTGAAACTGCGCCAAACCTTACTTTATTTTTACCTTAAAAAAAGGAATCAAAGTTAGTTCATATTCCCAATACACTTTATATGTTACTTACAAACACATAACGGTTACATGAGGTACACGAGGTGACTATCTTAGTCCTCGGGAGTTACTCTTCCCACATAAAAAGAATCATCACGTGGACTGCAGTTTGTTTCGTTTACCACTTCTATTTTTTTTATGTCAGAAGTGAAACAAATTGGGCATATCATGGACTTCCATATACAGACTGAAAAATCACATTTGATAAAAAAAATATCACTATCCGACACAGATGGTTTTCACCTTGTTTCTAGAAAGAGGTTGAAATGTGCTGTTCTTAAAATTCTATTCTAAGTATATGTTAATTTATATGCATAAAAATTTTATTTCAGATCCTTTGGCCAGCTTGTTATTTGACTCTGGCTGGGAATGTAGTAGTGTACCTGACCATTCTCGGTTTCTTCACAATCTTTGACATGGATGACTCGGATTATGCAATGTGGTGAGAAATCTAAACATTGCTTTGTTGGCAAAAAAGGACAATGATAAGGCATACTTTTTATATTGTAAGATATATAGATATGATGTGGTTATAACATTTATTTAAGTCTGATAGATATGATACTGATTAGCAAATTTATAGTTTTGAGATGGATCATTGTGTTTGTTATTTTTGTATAATGATTATATGTATGTAAACAAAATAAAGGGCATGTTATTACCAGGATAAAGGTGCATTTTGCTGTTGAATTTGTCCTAATGTGAAGCTAATGTTGATATAACATACATTTAAACACTTCATTAGACTACGAGATTGCTTTTTTATTGTATCTAGGGCAAATCTACAAACTTTACCAAAGGTCTTGGAAGAATAATTTGTTTATGTAAGATCACTAAATCTGTGATTAGATTCAAATCTGTGCTATATGCAAAAGTGGGGCACTTGCACATTGCCCCATAGGTTCATCCCGATTCATATAGAATTTAAATCCTAATTTTCAAATTTAGACTGAACATTTTAGGGCCACAAATTTTAATCTTCTCAAATAGGAGATATGAATGGTTATAGTCCCCAAATTAACAAACGCGGCCTTGTTTCTCCATTGTGTTCTCTGCTGACCATCTGGGCATGCCAAAAAACTGCAGGTTGATCTTCAAATCCATTTAATAACTAAACTGAATTGAAATAAACATTAAACCCCGCAAATTTAATCAACAGCAAAATACATCTGACATGTTGATTTATATATTTGCTAATTAAGATACTAACATAATGTTTCCTTCAGATTTATTTACTCATTTTTAATACTATAGCTAAGTTTTTGCTATTTGAATGAATGATTATGTTACATAGCGGGCTTTATCTATTATTTATTTTACGCTTATGTCTTTTGAAAAAAAGGTTAAATATGAGCAATTGAGATATATTGGCGTATGGCATGTTTATTTTAAGTTTTTAAAGGAAATGTAATAACATAGGTAAATTCGGAAAAAAACGTTAATTTCGAAATAGATTCATTTTTATAATTTGTCATAAAAAAGTATGTACCGAGGTAAAGCTTCAATTGTAAATTTCCGATTTCAAAACACGTTTTATGTATTTGTTGTAACTTGAATCAATCACTAAATAATGTCCCAGTACTAGTTATAAATCAGCATTAATTTGAATCAACATTTCAAACACAAATGTAAAACACGCCGGAGTGGCTTCAAGTCTTACGACGCTAGTGGGATATTACATATTTACAATCTAGACTTATTTTCCATTATACGTATATTAAGTTGAAGAATATTTATTTCTCTCATAATTATCTACTCTAGAATAAAAATAGAATTGTAAAAAAAAATTCAAATATAACTCTTGAAGTTTCCATTCTTTAACACGAATTATGACGCAACATTGAGTGTGGACTAATAATGATATAAGGAGTGTGAAAACTCCATACTTACAGTAGTATTCCAACACCTTATTTGTGGTAGTGCGAAATTTGAACGTATAATATTAAACAGTGGGATGATAATTCTGCCCAGTTTGAATGAAAGAATATCTGATTAAAGCATACTGACGTTCCAAATACTAACCGCTAGTGCGTATGTATGTGGCTTTACGGGTAAATTATGACAATACCATTGATATATTGAATGTATAAGGAGATGATGTTTGTTATTTGAAAAACTGCTTTGTTCAGATGCCCTATCCATATCTTATCGATGTGGGTGACGATGGCGTTCAAACATGGAATGCACGCACACATTTACATCGATAGCGGGAAATTAAAAAAAAATCGCGCCATAATTTATTTTGTCATTTTCAACCTCTTATAAATATAAATAGATATATGCTATTGAAATTTAATATATGGTGAGAATTTGATTAATTACAGCAAATACATTAAAATATTATTAGTATAATTTAATCACTGTTAACAAATTATACATTAAATAAAAACATTCTAACTCGCTTGACGCGGCTCAAATTGACCCCTGTCAATTCAAATTTCAACATTTTGATGAATCTGTTTGAACTGCATTATACTTTAATATGTTTTATACATTTATACATTTAATATGCTCGATGGAGAAAACAAACACATAATACTGTCTAACGGAAATAAAAACAAATATTCCTTTTAAAATGTTATTTCATAAATTGGTGTTATTTCTTTAACTTCCATATTTAAACGTTTAATTGTTAGTATAATTAATGTAACTTTAGAATTCTAAATTTATGTTATTGATATGATATTAAAAAAATGTTGATTTAAAAAAGGTGTAATATTTTTATTCTTTAAAAATAAATGAGTATTTTACGTTAAGTTTCTGTATTTAACAAGTAAAACGGTCAATCTATAAGTTATGTTTTGGCTAGAAAACAATAGGTATTTTGCCAGTATTTTTGTAATGATAACAATTTTTCATTTGTTTTTGTGGTGAACGTGAAAATTAAAAAATAAACCTTGTTATTGTATACAGAATAAAATATTTTATGCTTTAAATGGTTTTGTCTAAAGTTACATTCCCGCAATGTATATTGTGTAAATATAGCATTAGAATTGGGTCTCAAATTGTCACAATAAAAACATTACTGGACGCTTTTATTACTGGTTTTTGTCTTCTATAACCTTCCCATTTTAAATATAGAGGGAATATACCTAAAACTTGGATCGTGTCGTTGTAGAAATAGCATGTGTTTAGCTTTCAAAGTTACTTGTGGTTGCTGTCTTTTCCGATGTACCCATTAGACTCAAGAAATGCTTATTAACATTTTCCCTGCGGCGCGGATATATATATGATCTTGTCAGTATTGCGGGAGGCGGCCCTAAACTAGAGCTTATTTGATTATACTGAAGATATGCCGACAAATTACTGATATATTTTTAGCATCTGTTTATCAACTACGAATATACAGGCGTAATGTCCGCCCCCAGTCTTGTAACGCCGACGTAAAAACAGCACTTTTGTTCGCCCGTAATCCATACAAATTTGTCACTACAACAGTTGTGTAGGAGCCGCAAGTGCGTCGCGCCTAGAATTACACAGCAGTGTTGTAGCCGCAGGGAACGTTAAAATATGCTATATCGTGGGTTTTGTACTCTGGTAGGATATTATGTATACCCTTACATAAAAATAGTCTCGAAGGTATATAAATGTTTAAAGTAATATAGTAACATGTTACTGTAATATTTTCTGATCGGCACCTATTGGTTGAGAACATTAAATTAAGATTGTTATTTAACAGTCGAATGTCTTAGTCATTATTCAATTATATTAAAAAAAAAATAGTAAAAACGGATATTTTTAAAAAACATTTAGGCTAGGTACGTATTTCACGTCTGTTTAGATTAATCAAAACCATTCGACTTTTCATTTCTTAGGTAACTTATTATTAATTTAAATGCGTAACTGGCAACATTGTTTTTCCTTACGTTCCTTGTTTCCATCCAAAATTTAAAGATTTTACTCCATATAAAAAATTAATGAAATAAATACTGTTTCCAACTAAAAAAATTATACAATATGTTATATTTTTTAATAGTGTATTAAACTTGGCAATAAACATAAATAAATTAATATTGATGGAGATATTTTATTTTCAATAGTTGTACGTTACTGTAAAACGGATTCATAGGCGTAAATTAATCACCTTCCGCGGCGATGACATATGACGTACATATGTGTCATTCGTAATCTGAATCTGCTGTTTCCTTGATAATAATTTCAATAAAGGGAAATCAGACTGAAACTTTAAACTTTCAAATTATTAGATTTTACAAGTTGTGTCATACATTTCATCAATCATGGGGGATCACCTTCCAGCGTGTGTAATCGATGTCGGTACAGGATACACCAAATTGGGGTTTGCCGGCAATAAAGAGCCGCAATTTATCATCCCGTCAGCCATAGCGATAAAAGAAACTGCTAAAGTCGGTGATCAGAGCACTAGGCGAATGACCAAAGCAGTTGAAGACTTGGATTTTTTTATCGGCGATGAAGCTTTCGATGCCACTGGGTATGCAGTGAAATATCCAGTCCGACACGGCCTCGTCGAAGACTGGGATTTGATGGAGCGTTACATCGAACAATGTATCTTTAAGTACTTAAGAGCCGAACCCGAAGACCACCACTTCTTGATAACAGAACCGCCGCTCAATACGCCCGAGAACCGTGAGTATCTAGCGGAGATAATGTTTGAGTCGTTTAATGTACCAGGGCTGTATATTGCTGTGCAAGCGGTGCTCGCGCTCGCCGCTTCCTGGAAATCACGTACGTCTGCAGGTCGTACGTTCACTGGTATCGTGGTCGACAGCGGCGATGGAGTTACTCATATTGTGCCAGTAGCAGAGGGCTACGTCATCGGTTCTTGCATCAAGCACATCCCTATTGCGGGAAGAAATATAACATCATTCATTCAATCACTTCTCCGTGAACGCGAGGTTGGCATTCCACCTGAGCAAAGCTTGGAAACTGCAAAAGCCATAAAAGAGAGATACAGTTACATCTGTCCCGATATTGCAAAGGAGTTTGCTAAGTATGATTCTGATCCTGGAAAGTGGATGAAAAAGTATGCAGGCATCAATGCCATTACAAAAAATCCTTTCTCTGTTGATGTTGGGTATGAGAGATTTTTGGGGCCTGAGATTTTCTTTCACCCAGAATTTTCCAATGCCGATTTTACAGTGCCATTAAATGAGATGGTGGATGAAGTTATACAATCATGCCCGATCGACGTGAGGAGGGGGTTGTATGGCAATATTGTGTTGTCAGGAGGTTCGACCATGTTCCGAGACTTTGGACGGCGGTTGCAAAGAGACATTAAACGGTCAGTCGATGCTAGGTTAAAGCTCTCTACAATGTTGTCTGAGGGGCGCATCACTCCTAAACCAATAGACGTGCAAGTGATTTCCCACAATATGCAGAGATATGCAGTATGGTTTGGAGGCAGCATGTTAGGTTCTACACCGGAATTCTATCAAGTGTGCCACAGCAAGCAGGCATACATGGAGTACGGCCCCAGTATTTGTAGACACAATCCAGTATTTGGAACCATGACATAATATAACAAAATGACATTGACAGTATTGATTAAAAACTTCACATCAACAATTATGAAAATGTATATTTAAGTTTATATATACAACTTAAGGATATAAAGATAAGTAATGATATTTTAATTAGTGCAGCATGCACAAATTATAGCCAAATTATGATTTACTTAATAATTAATTTTATTATATTTTTTTTTTCTAAATGGCTGGGTTTGCTATGTAAAGTCTTTGCATTTAATTAACATTGTTGCATTCCAGCATTTTAATAAGTAAAAACTCTTTAATAAATATCCATTGTCTTTTTTTTTTAATGAAATATAATTTTTCAAGCCTTCCTTTTAGTTTAGATTTGAAAATCCAATAAATGATATTTATTTTTGGGGGTGGCCGAAGTGTGGTTGTTTCGTTAAAAGAAGAGATATTTCTACTTTATAGTCTTAGTTTGTTAGGATTTCGCCTTGTTGTTGTGTAAGTAGCAAACAAGCATGCTGTTCACCTGATGGAAAGTAATCACTGCGGATCATGGATATCTATAATCAATCCTCAATTAGAATTGAGATTCTAATTGAGACGAGCCACAGAGTTGTTTCCTGGTTAAATTTATAAAAGTTCTCTGATTTTAATTTTTTGTAATTATCTCGACAACATATATAATATTTAGGTATGTGAATTAAAGGGCATACAAAGCATTTCAACAGTTAAAGCTATAGTTCAACTTGGTTAATACCCTTAACCGATACGGTGAGAATGGCACCATAGTTGTGCTATGAATTTTTTGTGTGGTGCCATCCGCACGGAATCGGTTAAAACAATGTTTTAGTTGGAGAGATGAATTTGCCGACAACATTTAAAAGTGAGTTAACTGTCTTAGTCCTCAAGACTAGCAACACACGTCCATGGGCTGTAGTGACTAATTAACATCAGGTGGTCTGTATGTTTGTTTGCTATTCTCACATAAAAAGGCTCCTTAATTGTGGTAGTTTTATTATACAGAGTGACAAACTGCAAGATACTTTACATAGAATAAAAAAATATTGTACTAAGTATTGATACTAGCAAATAGGTCCAAAATACTTCTGTATTTGTATTGCTTCCGCTTGATGTTACAGTTGACAGATTTTTATAGACGTTTACTATTTTCGTGGGTAAATCTCTAGAGAGGAGAGCCATCTGCAAATATAATTTACACTGAATAGTTCGGTTATCTTACAAGAGATGGCGCATTTTATGTATTATCTATAACACGCTGCATAGATGTACATTACTAGATTGCTGGTTAACACTTTGCGGGCTTTATATATTAGACCGGTCTGCGTAGCGGGAGGCGGTACTAAACTCAAGCTGTTTTAGACTGGAGATGCGCCGACAATTCACTGAAATATTGTATTTTTAGCATCTGCGTCTCATCTACGAATATTCATACGTATTGTTCACCCCATGTCTTGCAGCACCGACGTAAGCGCTTTTGTTTACCCATAATCCATACAGATTTGTACATACCTACAACCCATGCATGTACGAGCCGTAAGCGCTTTGTGGCGTTCATTACACAGCAGTACTGTACATTATAGGGAAAGTGTTAAAAAAAGAAAATGTTACACACTCTCATATCTAGTTATTAATGATACCTTCATAGTTAGGATAACGAGAATATTTCAGAATCCTGCAATTCATAAGAAAGAATATGGCTGACATTTTGCGGCAGTCAAAGGCATCCAATTTAAATCGTCTGCTCTTTTCAATGTCCTCTAATTAATGTCTGTTTGGGTGATGTTGAAGAGAAGATAGATGAGACTCCCTTCCCTCTATATCACATCCGGTATTGAAAATCTCGCATTGAACACTATAAAGAATCAATGTATGTATCAATCAATAGTATTAGAAAACATCTTTATTAATAATCGTCTAGTTCTAGATGTGTTTAGGGTTGCAAAAAGCTATTTTTGCAAATAATAAGTAAATTAACTGTAAATATTGATTGTAGGTTAGCTTTTCATCTACAGGAAGGTCACATTTGATGCATTTCGTTACAATGTTTTTCTTCGCCATTAAAACAAGTGATAAAAGTTCCAATAC
>DWON01003313.1:0-18305 GCA_018251015.1 Phocides pigmalion okeechobee
CTCAAATAGAACAGAAGTTCTATTTAAGGATGGACGCGGATGCGTTCCTACTCTTGAGGACTAAGATGGTCGCCTCTGATAATATGTATCTGGCAACCACACCTCTCCAACCGAAACACAATACATGAAGAACATGTTGCATCACGGCGGGTTAGGAGAGTGGCAGTGCCACCCCCCCGCCCCGTGCCAGCTCTAACGACTCTACCACCTTTAATAATAATAATAATAATAATGTCAATATGAATCTGTACAGCGTATGAGCGAACAGAACTGCTGTGTTTTCATAAATACTACACAGCTGCCGCCAAACACAACAGGTATTTAATCTTCAGTCTAGGGAAAACAACTCCAGTCTTATGCCACAAGTCAAATAGCTGACCTAGATAATTGTGAGTGCGGCAGTCAAAGTGTTAACGTAGTTGCTTTTAAGTCAAAGTTGTATTTTTTGATGTGGCTTTGCTAATATTGTTTTTTAAAACCTGTAATCTTTTCTTAGTAAGAATTTGATGTACTACATATATACAATAGAATAATTGGTGTAAATATTACTCAGTAATTTACTTAATTTTCTCAATTGACTTGTTTATTCAAATTGTAACATTTTAAGCTAGTAAATATGTCACAACATGGTTTTATTAGTATATATGGTGTGTATTTTAGTAATGAGAAAATCACAATTTGTAATATTATGCAATGAAAGCCTTGTAAGTTTTAATTTAATGGTCCAGTGAATTGTTTTTTATAATAAAATTAAGTTGGTAATCCATAGTAACACCACAATCTCAATATAATGCCTAATATAAAATAATAGCTTTGTAGTTGTTACATATAACAAAACTATAGCTTGTAATATTTGCTTTTTCAATCTCCTAATTAATTCAGAATTGACAATATTTAAATGTATAGGTCAAATATTTCAAGAAAAGAGATTTTCTGTTGGACTTGTTAGCATACTGACAAGTGTGTAGAAACAATATATAATATATTAACACTTTCCCAACACTGCTATGTAATTCCGGGCGCAGCGCGCTTGCGGCTCCTACACACCTGTGTTGTACAGACAAATTTGTATGGATTACGGGCGAACAAGTGATGTTTCTATGTCGGCGCTACAAGACTGGGGGCGGACCTTACGTCTGTGTATTGTAGATGAGACACAGATACTAATAAATACAATATTTCAGTAATTTGTCTGCGTATCTTAAGTCTAATCAAATAAGCTCCAGTTTAGGGCCGCCTCCCGCAATCCTGACCCGATCAATATATATGATCGGGTCACGGTCAGTGTTAATGTGTAGTTGTTATGAAACTTTCAAATTAATCCTGAAAATGTAAAATCATCAATTTTAATTTTTGTTACCATTCCAAATAGTCTTTATTTATTCCAAGCAATATATTTGTTTATCTTTATATACATTGACAAGTTCAAAGAAGTCAATGATGATGATACAAATAACAAATAAAATACAAAGATCAATGCATTTTTTTTATATTTGTGATTAAAATGATCACCATATAAAATCACAATCATGCAGGCATACATAGTACAATGACATCCATATTAAAAATTGACACTATACTACTTGATTTATTGTATTAAGCAGTGATAACTAAGTGATTAAGATTCCAGACTCATGTGCATCCGGAGATTTGAGTTTCTAGTATGCACCTCACATTTAAAGTTATGTGCATATTACAATTTAGTTATCTCTTGCTACCAGTGAAGACAAAGGATCTGAGAGTTTTCTGTAAGTTGTTAAGTGTACAAAATCTACCACAATGATATGGCCTAATACTGCTTATTCTGAGTGGAGACCTGTGCCTAGCTGTGGGAGAGTAATGGGTACCGATGAAACACTGCACGTCTATAAATATTTTTTTGATTTGTGAAATTTATTTGTTTCGTTCCATTTATTTTTCTTTTATAGTCAAGTTTATTTATGTGTGTATGTAGGAGTTTTGGTAAGCATGGAAATTATGGAATTAATATAACGTGTTAAAAATGACAAATATTTATTTCTTATAAAATATATAAAAAATATCATGTGAAATGTAAAATTTAATATTTTGTGCATTTAAAATTTTCCTCATAAAACGTACCTTCCATTATAATTGAAATGATCCCTTATAGCTATACTTCACTTACAATCAATATTCAATTGAGTTTAACACAATCTCAAACCCCATAGTAAAAAAAGCTAACATTTCGGGTCTTATTTTTCTGTGATACTATTCTTTTTCAATAAATGTACAACTCTTATACACTACTTGATTTATTGTCTTTATCAAAATGATAATATTATGAAAATATATGGCACATTAAATGTTATTAATGGCTTTTATTCAAATATTTTTTTTAATCATTTATTCTTCATTCTAAGAACTAGCTAATTACGTAAACAAGGAAAAACTGTGCAGTCATAACTACTGTATGCTTAATACATGAGTAATGAAATGTGTGAGAAGCCCCAAAATTGGATTTTTCTAGAGAGACAATTCAATACAAAAAAACAAGGTCTTGGATAATATCACGGGTTAATTAAAAATAGGAATTTATAGTAATCCCATTATTGATTTAGTCTTTATAAACTCTTTTTGTTCTGTTAATTGTTTTTCCACAGTGGACTGTGGTTGATATCTACAATAAATCAGAATAAAGGAGTTCAAAGCTTTGGTATATAATTAAGCAGATCTTTCAATAACATTACCCTCTGCCTGCCCAAAGTAGGCTTTCTCACACATTTTAACAAACAGTCCAATTTCCACAACACCTGGAATCATTTTTATCAATGTGTTCACTTGCTCCCAGTCTAGATCTGGATTTGTAAATATCCAATCTAAAATAAAATTGCCATTGTCTGTCACGACGGGGCCTGCTTTTGCAATGGCACTACGTAACTTTATATCTCCGCCAAATAATGCTATAATTTTATTTTTAATAGGAACATATGCCATAGGAACAACTTCAATTGGAATTCCTTTTTTATACCTATCACCTAATTTATTTGAGTCTTTAGTGTAATCTGCAATGACAATGAGCTTCTTTGAACATGCAGCTACAATTTTCTCTTGAAGCAAACAACCACCACCCCCTTTGATCAAGGTCATATTGGAATCGACTTCATCAGCTCCGTCTATGGTAACATCTATTATTGGATTTGTTTCCAACTCACCCAACGTGAGATCGTGTTTGAGAATAAGTTGTTTTGCTTGAAATGAGGTAGGAATGCAGACAACTTTCAAGTTTTCCGTTTCGACGCGCTCCGCTAAGCGTTGCACCGCGTACACTACAGTTGAACCACTGCCGACGCCGAATATGCAGTCATTTTTCACATATTCATCTACAGCCCGGTATGCAGCTACTTGTTTGGCTTGCTCTAAAGTCATTTTGCTTAAGGAACGGTCAAAAATTTTCAGTTGATAACCTTTGTAACGTCTTAGTACATCAAACACTGCGATTCTAAATAACAACATACAAATCTATTTTTGGGATTCTATAGTTAAACTCAAATGGCTATATCTTAATAGTCCTACCTATGTATCTTTATTTTAGGTTACTTTTGTATATACATACGAACGTGTTGGTGAAATACGTCAATGCCTCTGTGACGTCGGCGTGTGTCAATGTCAGAAAAATGTCAAAGGATAAGTGACATTGACATGGTGTGGTATTTTTTTTGTATGTTATATTTTACGGTCTGTGATTCTCTACTTTCGGCCTAGTAAGTTTAAATTCTGAATTATGGACAAATATAAAATAGTTTGGTATTTTATTAAATTTATAACTTCCTCTTTAAATATATGTCTAATTTTCCCAGAATCGAAATTCTGATCTTATTTCGATCTATTTATGTGTCTGCTTGCTATGGGTAATTTGTAGATTCCTTGATGCTAAATGTAAAGCTTTAAAATATTACTATTAGCCGGTAGATATGGCTCAGATAAGAGTTTGTTTAAATTCACTTTTATGTTGAGATAATAAAATTAATATTTTTGGTTATATTTTTATGGATAGATGTAAATAGCCGTCAATCTAATCGAGAGGTTTTGTTTGGGGTGGGATGTGAATGTTTATAGGCTGCAGCAAATATTTAACTTCGGGGGATTTATATGCAAAGTTCAAGTAGTTGTCAGGTAAGAAGTTACACATGGGAAATGTCCATAACATATTGAATCTTCGTAAAGATATTAAATGGTGAATAGATATTCATGTGGTATTGGGTTTGGAAAAACTATATGGGTTGGACTCTAAGTATCCTCTGAGGAGCTCTAAGGCCGTACAGTACGTACGTACAGGTGAGATTATCCCAGAGTCTATATCTGTATCCCTTCGACTGGAATCCATAAAAAAGGTTTTACTATTTTATAGTGTCTGTATTAAATAGGTTTCTTTGGCTGTTCAATTGTTTAGTTTTGTTATTATAGCGTAGTATTGTGTAGTATGATCCATAGATATAATCTTATTAACAATTTAATAATTATATTAATACACCGCTACTACACATTATCTTACTAATGAAACCGTAATACGTAATGGATAAGTATTAAAAGTAACTTTATAAGTAGAGAGCTACTAGGTTGTACTTACCAACTCTATGGACCTCTTGCACTACATTTTTTTAAGAACTTTTACTTCGGAAACAGATAATATATGTTCTAAAAATCTATTAAAATGGCATTGTTTTCAAGTTTTCCAAATTCCGGATGCGGACGCGTGGATTATTCAAGCCAGCCAATTTTCCGCCGAACGCCTCGCGTCGGGCCGACCGGCGACTACTATTTCGTTTGTACGAGACAACCGCTTCGTGTGGTAACCATTTCACGCTCGATTTCACTTCTACCGCTAAAAGTGGAAATATGTCCAATGTATGTGAACAACCATTTTCTAAAAATAGTTTTCTGCATAATACATTTAATAACGAACCTGGAACGTTGTTGGAACGACTCGTACCAACTATAAATAAGAGATATAAATTGATTGTCGGCCTGATGAATAAATGAAAATAAAAAAAAATCGAGAGTTTTTAAATTAATGATAGATTTTCATATTTTCATTGTAATCTCGCAGGTAGGGCGAGCTGATGAATGAAAATGATTCACCAATATATTCTAAAAGGATCCCGATCTTCTTACTTAGCCGTTATCCGCACGGTCGGTTTATTTCAATTTCCTTCATAAAAGACGCTATTCTCGGATTTGAAGTAGATTTATCATGCTCGGATAAAGCGGGCACTTTTTGTGCTTTTCTTGTGCCTGGATCTGACCCGAGATCTGTCCACTTAATGTGAATAATGGTGTGCGATGGAAAACGAATGCGAGCCCGAACACAAAAGACAACAATACGAAGCGATTTGAAGATTTGATACACGGATTTCGGCGAGATATTATATTGCCTAAATATGTACCTACTTATAATTTTATTTTACTTTCACGCGGACAGAAGCTCAACTATCGTAAATTGTTTAATCCAGTTTGCCCATTACATGCACAACTAAAACTTAACTTCAACTTTTAATTGCAAAAGATAACAATACCAGAAGATTTGAATATTTGATATATGAAATACGACGAGACATTATATTGCCTTAAATGTACCTACATAGTAATTTATTTTACTTTTATGCTGAGAAAAGATTTCCTATATAAACTTGATAAAATTATATCCAGATTATGCACACATACACAACTAGAACTTTTAATTACTAGCGAACTGCAAGTTTTGCTGCCGTAAATACCTCAGTAGGCTTCAAAGAATATGTATTTATTCGTAATAGTCTCAGTATGCTCGGCTGAAATATCGAAATGATGGTTACTGAAAGAATTTATAGTTAAATAAAAATAATTACAAAAAGTATAGAAACACAAACTTCCTTTAAAAATATTATTATTAATATTATGATATTTCTATTATTATTGTTCTTGTAACAATATATACAGAATTATTTTACGAGGGGAAGGCATTGTTACTTCGAGATCTCAAATTATGTTGTTATAGCAATTGATTTGAACAAATTGTAATAAAAAAATAATTTTCTTATTTTTACAATGTAACAATGTTTCAAACTTTGCTTATATAGGAACTTATTTAGAATTGAAAATACATTTGTTACGAAAACTAAACTTGTAAAACTCTGTGGAAGCCAGGCCGAACGCGGTATAAATAGTTAAATCTACTACTCTAATACAATTTGTAGTAAACCATGATCCCGACGCTAAGGTCGCATTATCGGATTGGAAAAATTAAGATGAGAGGAAAAAGAAGCTTAGGACCGTAAGGTAGGGTTCAGAATTGTTCGTTTGTTGAGACGTGAGTGGGAGGGCGAGTTTTACAATGTTCATGTGACGGCTGAACCTTTTTGTTGGGTCTTTGTGCTGGGAATCCGCGATGCCCTGGGGGCCAAGGAGCACGATTTCCATTACACGAGAGAGTTTTTGAATAGACCTTTACTTTCTATAAAATTTTACACTGCACTTAATTACATTCGTTTACAATACAATCTATCTTCCCTCATTTCAACTGCAGTTACTAACTATTTTTACAGTCACATAACAAGAAAGTTTTCAAAATTGACGCACACAATAGTGGTGAAATCGGAAAAAAATACAATAAAAATTACACAACATATCTTATTGAATTCATTATTCTTTTTTTTCATCACCCAATTGCACGTTAGAAGTTAAATAAGATAGTTAGTTAATTTAGTCAAATATTACTCATACTCATATATTATGTTATATATCTATGCAATGCTACCTACGCGTCAATAGTTAAGAGCCAGTGCTCTTACATAGATTTTTTCTTAATTTTACTGCACCATTATAAAATGTTTGGTATAATACACCTACATTCAAAATTTATTTTAAATAATGTCAATAGTCTCCGATTATAATGGCTGAGTTGGAAGAACGGTAATGACAAAATTATAAGGGTTCTGTTTTGGGTATTGACTACTGAACCTTAAAAAAGGGAATTAATTGATTCAAAATATTTTTGATGTGCCATGTTGCCTTAACGTACATTTTACATATTTTGTATTCAGCAATTTAGCTCGTTGCAACCTGATAAATAAATAGGCGGCATTATGACCTATTAAACTAATTACGCCCGTGATACATATTATTATATTCATGAAACAAATATTGATTACATCGTGTAAATGGTGATAAACGCTTAAGTGCAAATATACTTCAATAAAATGAAACTGAAGTAGGTATCTGCAAAATAAGCTTCCTACCATTATATAAAAGTGAAACGTCAGTGTGTTTGTGTTTCCTAAATGTCAAAATACCTCCTTGAATCTACCTTAAATTAGTAATAGTTAAATGACCGTCTTTTAAGCAATTGTTTATGTTTCCTAAACGTTAAAATAAATCTACCTTACATTAGTAATATTTAAATGACCTTCTTTTAAGAATATTGCTATACTGTTTATAGCAGGAGTCGATGCTTATATTTCGCGGGTGATGCCGTACCGTTCTATGCCGGGTGACGGTAGATAGTCGTTCCCGCTTGTTGTACGATTATCGTGTAAAACTTAGAAAATCCGACAGATTTTATAATGGCCATTAGATCATCTTACCAATCTGTGTTAGAGCAGACTAGTAGCAGCAGCAGGACACATAAAAGATTGCACCTATTTTAGTACAATGATTATAATTGACGCATTAACTTCAAGTCACGTTCGGACGAAACGTCGTGGTACAAACTGCAAGTTTGGGCCCAGCTGCTGCGCGAGAGACGAGAGACATTCGAACCGCGTAGCTTTCTAGTATCGGACGTTTATAAACTCTTGCGAATAGACATTTAGTAATATAAAATGCATATGATAGTCCGTTCACAATTCTTAGAGACAATGAGGTTGAAATTTTATTCCCATTAAGTCAATTACATGAGAATTTTTGTATCTTCAAATGTGCTTGCTGTATGCTTTGCCTGTAAATAGTTGTTTGTTAAATTTTTTGATTTCGTTTTTTAAATTTTTGTCTGTTTCTCTGCCTGTCTGTCTGTTCATCTATCCGTCTAGCCCTCCGTCCGATAAGATAATTACTTACAGCAAAAAACATGTTATTGGCAAATATATTTTAGTATATAGGAGTATGTATCATGTATACAAGTTAACTTACAAAATGTACAAATTTGTATCTACTACATAAGTAATCTTGTAAATAGTCTTCCTTGAAAGATGGTACTCGACAATCTACTTAATTCATTTTGAAGCTTCCCAGTAAATTCATTGCCAAGATATTTTTATGAAATATTTTTTATCAAACGAAAATGCATTATTCTTGATGTTAAGAGATTTCTGCTGCCCATAGTTACCTGTAAAAACAATTCTACACGAAGTCAATCACAAGTACTTTGCTACTCCTGAGGATTAAGACGTTCATCTTCTATGTAAGCGAACCCGTAAACACAGCTTTCCGTCTAAGCTGTGTTTACCGGCGTTTTACGCTAAACAGCGATGGCGATGCGGCTTCATCGTACAAATTATCCCATCTTGTAAAAGTTTGTTTCAATTTTTTTATATTTATTTGTCAAAATGATAACTATTTCCCACGTTTCAATTGTCAGAAAGAGCAACATGGTGTGGATTTTGGGTAATCGCAATTACAAAAGTTATTACGGGAGGCATCCGGGCAAATGGGGTCATTTGTTGGAAATATTTTCGCAATGGTAATGCCAGGTGATTCCGTCGACGAGGTCTGCCAACAATACGGTAAAAACGTTCAACGTAATTATGATCATTTCGCGTCCCATTTCATTAACATGAACGGATCAGCATTGCATATTGTTTTCAATTTGTCAATTGTTTAATTAATTATGACATTATTTCGACGACGTCAAGAGATTTAAGCGACAGAAAAATGTTAATTGTGGTTGTTTATACATATGTATGTATTTAGAAAATTTTTTTTAAAGAAAAACAGGTTTTTGGGAAACTTGAAAGATTCAGCAAATCAATATGTATGTATTTGTAAGAGTAAGACTTATTCAAGTATTTTATTTTCATGGTTATTCAATTTGTACTCTTCACTTATATTATAATAATGAATATGACATGCTTGGTATAATAATAAAAAAAGTAATGATTTCAACTTATCACATAGGATTCTTAGCTCAATTCCTGGCCAGTCAAACATATGAATGATAAATTTACATTTCGGTTCTGCGGTACAATATTTTGTACTTGTCTTTGTGTGTTCCCATTGATAATTATAAATATAATTTAATAATTATATAAGCGTGGGATTATAAAAATAAAAAACGATATTTTCAATCGGCAACTGACTAACGTAGTTTTGCGTTAGAATAGTTTTTATAATACCCCGAGGAAAAGCTTCCAGAGGGACTGCGAGAATCGTTTGTGGAACTGGAGGGCTGGAGTGAATTTTCTGCTCCGCCGCCCGCGAGATGGCGAGACCTTACGAAACTATTTATAGTTACAGGCGTTTATGAAAAAATATCCTCCACATGAGCAGTGATATTTCCATTGTTGAGATTCCGGCTTCTCAGATAGGGTTCAGGGTTCGAAACCTTGGATCGCGTCTGGGTTTTTGAAGTTATGTGTTTATTGGAATTAATTATGACTTGCTTCAACGGTAATACATTGTGAGGAAGCACTTCAATCCGCATTCGTGTCATATAGTAGACTGGGATTGAAGTTCTCCGTTCTTTAAATTCTGAGGAGCTCTGTGGCCAGGAGCGGGACAGAAATTAGTTCATGATAATAATCCGATCGATATAGCCTCAGAGTAGCGAGGGATTTATAACTAATTTTAGAGTAGAGTTACAAACACCACGAGGCCAACTGATGTACCAAGTAAATCCTGCAGTCCATGGACACAACCTTAAAAAGGAACAAAATCCTATCTGAGGTCGTTAGTACATAATTTGCTACTCTTGAGAACTAAGATGGTCGTATCACTTTAAGAGTAACCTATACAGAAGAGTTACTTCACGACGATTTTCAAGGATGGCGATGGTACTTCCCCGGTCGAACTATAGTCCTACAACCTGTATGTTTTAATCAAATAGAAATCGAACTGCTCGATCGAAATGCGGTAGTAGTAGATGTTAAGTGCTCAATGCCCTATGTACTTCTGTAACCAAATCCCTTTAGAACAAGAGTCAGAATAAGAAGGGTGTGGTTATAGACCTTTATGCTAGTCAGATAAGGATTGGTTATATTCACATCCTTTTGAGAGCTTTGTGGAGAACTCTCAGATATGCATGTTTTCTTCTTATGTTTTCCTTCTCCGTTAAAGCAAGTGATAATTAATGTTTATTCTGTACATGAATATGAAAAAATTGATATACCAGGATTTCGAACCTTGGATTTTCGTATAAGAAACCGGTTTCAATTCCTATGTTGTCATTTCTTAGTATACGTATAAACCTTCCTAACGCAATCTCTACCACTTTAATAGTGAACGTGAAACTTTAGTCAAAAAGGGAATGTGAAAAAGGTAAATTTGCATTTTAGTGTAGCTATTAAAATTACCGAAAGGATTAGCCGTCGGCAGGAGCGTGAGCGGGCGAGGCTTGGAGTGAATTTTCTGCTCTGCTGCGCTGCGAGATGGAGATCTCCCGAAACTAAGCGTCTGATACGTCCGCTACACAAACCTAACGTAACTAAATACGTCGAGACCTTACTTTCATTTTATTTTCTACTTAATGTCAAGCATTTGTAATTAGTTTTCTTATTATTAATTTGCTGTATTATTCCGAGTATGTTATTTGACTAAGACAGTATGTCCAAATCCATAACCACAGAAAAAAGATATATCGTCTCATAAGGAATTTCATTGCTACTATTTTATGAAAAAGTTGAATGAATCTGTGTTACATAAAAAACATTTTGCCAATTTTTTTCCATAATAAAATGCATTCTCCATTCGGAATCTCACATTAAAATTCATCCAAAGACAAATACACAAAGACCTAGAACAGATCTACATTAATCATTCAGATACCAAGTCAGGAATGGAACCCGAAACCTTCTGTTTATGTTCTGTTTTGTTCAGACCGATATTGTTACGATTGTGCGACGCAGATAATCTCATACAGATAGCATAAAGAGATTTTGTCAGATTTGACCAGCTTTCGTTATTCAATTTATTTCAGCTGCTTTTGAATACATTTCCAAGCAACGCACTAACCAGTTACATGGTAAACACAGGCCTACTGAGTATTTGTGTACTATTCCGAATTCCACGCACAGCCGGGCGGAGAATGTTTCACCTGCCATAGTTTATTACCTATTCAGCGGACTCGCACAAATAAAATTGTATAATGCATAAGCGAATAGCGAATGGCGAGTTTGATTTACGAGAGCGCGGCGGCCGCCCGCCGAGTCACGCGCTGAATAACTAACATAGGGCTATTTAAATGGTGTATCGTGCCAAACCTAAACGCTAGCCTTGTTTGCATACGTCTGTTGGCAGTGACCAATTGAAATTTTATATAAATCTAAGAAAATCAAATATTACTACTAATAATAATAGCAAACATAAGTTAAATTGAATATTTGAAGTTGCCGTTATTGCGAGCTCTGTTATAGTTTTAAAGGTGAGAGAACAATATTTTGACCGGGTAGGTACCACCGCCGCTCAATCCGCCGTAAAGCATTTCTTGTGTTTCGGTTGGAGAGGTGCGGTTGCCAGCTAGGCACATTGAAGCGAAGCGACCATCTCAGTTCTCAGGAGTAGCAACGTATCTTCATTCGAGCTCAGATAGGATTTCAGTTGTTTTTGTGGTTGTATGTGGATGTCTATGGGCTGCGACTACTTAACATCCGGTGATTTACATACTCGTTTGCTACTCTACTCACATAAAAAAGGATGGGTCACTTAAAATTAGGTGATCTATACAAACATTCTTACGTAAAAAGTATAATTAATCTTAGTGGTAATTCATAGAAAGTTATTACGTAGATTGTAAAGCTTATAAATGAAAGTGTCTCATATTATAGTTTCGTTTGTAGTACTCGTAGATAGATAAGTACATACATAATACTGAAGGGGATATTTCCAATACAACGGGGTGTTGTATGGTCAAAACCTTTCAGTTGACCCTCGGGATGCGGCTACTTAACATCCCATCAGAACTGTCCTACACGGGTTTGCTTTTAAGAGAGCGTTATTAGATAATTCCAGTACGGTCTTAGCGCATTCGCCGTAATACTATAACATTGTATACTATGTGAGAATATCATGTTATATCTTACATTGTAATAAAGACAGTAGGTACAGTTTAAGTTTTTTTATTGGTATGATTTACCTATTCCTTATCATTTACCTATTCATTTATCTATTGGAGCATCTTGGAGGACTTACTGAACTAAAGTTGGTTAATCCTGTTTGCGTGTTTTCAATTTAATATGCACGGACAACAAAACCAAACAAAGAAAAAATGTAAGACAGTCAGCATGCATTCAGAGCCTATTCCTCTTTTGAAATCTGGTAAAACTACAGTTCACAATTACACTACAATATAACACAATGTAAATGTAAATATTCAATTTGATTAAGTACTATAAGTCTGGAGCTACGTCATCGCGTTATTAAGGTGCTGTTCCCCAAGCGCGAGGCACGAGTTTGTAAGAGCACATAAAAACGTAAGCAATCAACGGGCCAGATGTTTTGCCGAACACATAAACGCCAACGGCGAAAATTGACAATTAACTTCGAATTTCGATACCTTCAAAATATATGCAATAAACTTTATAGGTATTACGCTCTCCAAACAGTAATGCGAAAGCGCATAAAATGGATTTCGAACCAGTCACAAAAAACGATTTTCGCTTCATTCTTGCAGCGCGAACTGTATTCAAACGTCCGTTTAACAGTATGATTAAAAGTTTCGCAATTTTGTTTAAATGTCAAAGCTTCCATTTTTTACAATAAATACTAAAATGTTTATTATACTTCTGTATACGATACGCAATAGTACACTATAATAATACTAAAATACTGAAGTTTTATAAGTATAAAATAAGCGACAAAATATAATTGCGTTTTAATTTAGTAAAACGGTTGTTGAATCATTATGATAGATTTTGTGTCAATCGAAAAGTTATTGTCCGTGAAACCATTAAATTTTGATCACTTTTGTTTTATCCGGATCAGAGTTTTTAACGTTTTTTTATGATCTTGTGAACAGTCAATGTAATCATTGTTTGATTGTCGTTATTTATTTTAAATGTGTGACAATGCGGTATAATGTCGATGCCATTTTTATATTTATTATCTGTATAATGCTATGTATGGTTAAGAAGTCGTTCATCATTTATATTATACTAAGACAGTATTTATTTAAAATTAACACTCAGTTTCTTTTAGATTAGCAAACCAGAAAGAAAGAGTAAGGTACGGATAATCATATATACTATATAAACATTCACGTCTTCATGTTTTCACGAAAACTCTTAAGTTCTAAGATGGTTGCCGGGAATCACACCTTTGAACTATATCACAAAAAAATATTCAAATTGGAAATGTTTCCATTGACAGTAGGTACATGTATAGTCCCAGTAGAGTCAGTACTTTATTGTATAACTCATTCTATATTTTTGTTTGCCAGGGAGCAGATGCTAACTGGTTCCGCGAAAAGGGAAAACATTGTGTTAACGATACTCCGAGGAAGATACAAATACTGTAAGAAATATTTATGGAGGTTTTTCGGAATGGAATCCCAGGGGATACGGAACGCGACGGCTAGCCCTCTGAAAATGGGGCAAAACACGTTCAAATCCCCCGCCACGCATAATTCTTAATACAGGGATTATAGAATGGCTTCTTAGGCTTGGGTGCCGAAAGAAAGATAACAAGCAATTAGGAGAATCTTAACGTACATCTTTCTACGTTTTATTTATATGGCTGCCATAAATTCAGGTTTTTAATGCGCTGTCGTAACAAGACAAATTAAATTGAATGAAAAACAAGGAACCCAACTACAAAAACACTTAACTGTTAAAGGAACTTCTTTGTAGTTTGCTTCAGAAAGATAGTATCAATATTATATTTGTATTTGGGATTGGCTAATCACGTCTTTTAATTTGGTATCTAACTATAATTTGGTATATAATTTTAACATAATACTTATTTCACTTTCACCCTCTTGTTACTTTCTAGATAGGTCAAATTTAAATTTTACACTTTATCTAATTTCTACAATTAACTCGAATCTTACGACACTTTATAAGATAACATTATGATTGAGCTATGTACATGGCTAATGAAAAAGGCGTATTTATATATAATCCTGACATATATGCTACAAAAAAATTGTCTTCTTTAATCGGGAAAAAATAATGATTATGGACTATATACTATATACTACACATGGAAATAACTACATTTATTTTTTCTACTATATAATATAATACTTCAACTACATTTCATAATTATTATTCATAATTTTTATGTATTATTTCCATCCAAACGTGTTTTAAATTAGTGTCAAATAGGTGATATTGAAAATATACAATTTTCATTATAATTATATTTTGGTATTCATAATAAGTACGCATTTATATTAAACAGTAGAGAAATAATTCTTTACAAATTATATAGATAGTGCCTTACTAGAACCCTTAGCTTCTCATGTGTGCAGATATCTTATGTTTATTTTTTTAAGTCGAGCCAACAAATTGTTGTATTGAATTCATTGTGTTAATATAACCAGGGCCAATGAGATGCGTGCCTGTGAGTCGCGTTCACCTGGGCCTCGTAAATATCGCTTACGACCGCTAAATGTGTTGCTGGATCTGCTTTGAATAATGCTGGTTGGTGCTTATCCTAGATTGAATCCACTTACGAATGTATAGGAATCGTTTGATGCAAAGGTTACAGGAACCTATCATGAAATTTTCTATCTTTTAGTAAACGATTACGTAGGTCATCTAATGTTAAGTAGTAGGTAAAATCCACGGATGTCTGTAACTAATTCATATAGAAGAGTGTCTTTTTTGAAATAGAGCACTCTTAAAAACTTCGTTGCGTCACACGTCAGCCGGCAACCCACCATTCCATTGAAAAGCTTGTATTAATTCACGCTAAAAATGGCTGTATCGGTAATACCTTCTCAGTCGAGTCTTACAGGTTCTATCAACTTACAATGTAATAGAATTAAAGGTCAGTATGTTAGAACTACTGAAAACTCCTCAAAACTCAAAATGAAATCAGCGGCTTTCTAATACTAATTAAGTAATGGGTCCTCAGGGTGTAATCGCGAAGGGTTCGCTTTAATTAATTAATTACCATTCGTCGCTATTGATAACTTGTGTATCACGTTACTCCGATCTGTTTTACCTGGACTTCTCTTGATTTAGCAGCCTCCTTCAGCCTTCATTAATTGAACCTCCACTTCATTTACAATAAATGATAATATCGATATGGTCTTTGACACAAGATTTAAATCACATAATATAAAAAGAAAATGAGATCGATAGGTTCACCTTTTTTCTCACATTAGTAATAACAGATCTAAATTCTTAATTATTAAGAAAGATTATGAATGAAAGCGGTCGCCCCACTTTTGGCGCGAATCTTCCAAAAGTTTTCTTCCTCTGAGTCTCCGAGCCTCCGAGTTCAAGAGTGGATTTATGTACTTAATGATTCTTGTGCTAATTGATATTTTTCATCAAAATATTGAGTGATTAATAATATTAATTTGTCTTTTATATGTATTCTGTATAGATAAAAAATACAAAGATAACTAGCTAACTGCTTATTAGATTCTTAGATTACGCACAGATGAACGGACTGACGGATGGACAGGTACGATGATAATAAGATAAAAGTATAGCTATTTGGAAACCTGAGAAAGCTAGAATAAGTTTATAAACATAACAACATGCACAAAAGCTGAAACGAGGTTATAAGTGCAATCGCTTTGTACTTTGGACGCTGACAATTTTTTATTGGAATCGCTTCGGTCTGAAAATATATTGAAGAAGTTAGATTGAGGAAGTGTCTACATTGTTATTATCGTCTCAACCCCGCTCGAGTGAGACAATCTTTTCATTCCAATCGGATGCTGGACAGTAAAATCTCGAACGATATTATTTTCATCCATATTTTTTATTGACGCATTTTCTGTCACGAAATTTTATTTGAAAATATTATTTCGCGACGTTTTTGTAATTATTTATATGAATAAATAATGATTAAGTTAATTAAGTTGAACTATATAATTTCTAAGGACAGTAGAAAATTTCTACGTTATAATAATTTAATTGTATTTTTTACAATCTTTAAAATATTCTTTTTATGAGAAACTGGCATTATTGGGCATTACTTGTTCGTATTTACTGATATGTGAAGTTATGATAGTTAATTACCTAATAATGGCCAATTTACTTAAAAACGTGTAACTTCGGGATAAACAACTTAATTATAAATATTACTATAATAAAACGTATTTGTATTATATGAATGTGTTGGATCGTACATCATAGAACGAAAACTTCAAGTAAAAACACAAGACAAGAAGCTGTAAATAAACGGCTATGGAACAATTGGCGGTAGTTCAAAACTGCTTAGGAGCCCACAAGCCAAGAGGGCGGAAGCGAAAATTTCAGCTTTTCACAACGTATTTTTTGTCGTACTTACTTCTAAAACAAAGCATAATGACCCGCACGGCACGCATTTGTTCCCGAACAATCCAAATAGGCCATTTTTCATCCTGAACAATTGAGGGCGGTACTCCGACGCAATTGGCAGAGTATTTTGTCAAGTATTTGTGTTCGTGAGATCCGAATACGCGACATTACGAGTGCACTCCAGAGATTCATACGCGTACCAACAATGAACTGGCCCGTTATTCATTTGTCTTTTTGTTACTATTAAATAAGTTCTTTATTAATGTTTAAGAATATTTCAGTTGATACTGATTGAAAAGTGTCTGTAGTTCGAGATATTATGAAATTGGAGCGACTGCAAGTATATATCGTACTAATTATAACACTATAAATAAATAGTAACTTAATTAATATGGTAAGAATATGACGAAGAAGACACTGTTATCTTATATCTGCCAGTTCTGTTCCTAAACTCGTAAAATTCCTACTGAGAATACGCTTGCCAATATAAGCAACGGCATTATTTATGAGGTAATTAATCACCTGTGCGGAGTATTGTCCGCGACGGAAGTCATAAAATCTCGCCTCTTATGATTTTCATAGCGGCTGGAGACAGAGCGTTGGAATTTTTCGTTTTATTTTATGATGGCGCGCACTGTCGCGGAGAAATATTGGCTCAGCGGAATAGCTCGTAAAGAAAACCGTTTCCTTTCCGGGGTTACGCACCGCAACTACACGCCTGCCCCTGCTTACATTTATTATTGGATTTCGACGCATCCTGCATACAAACTGAAATGTTTAAAGAAGTTAACTTGTTTTAATCGTCTTTTTCTTAATTTAACTTTAAATTATAATGCGATATCTAACAATTGATTGACTTTGGCCGTCCTCTTGTCATTGACCTGAACAGCTAAGCCAGTGTTTGTAGATTAAATCCCCACCCAGAAATCTGTGTGTGTATTTGTAGGTGTAAAATTAAATATTTAGAAAACCATGAATGAGTTTATTAGTTGTCTGGTCAAATTAGGCTTTGCTTAGTTTGGGATCAAATAACGATGGATCAACAAAATAAAAACAATTAAATAGTAATTGTATAGCGAAACAATGATAAATAATTTAACAAAAGAATAGATTATATATATTTCATAGAGAGCTAATTTGGAAAATTGTTACAGTTATTAAAGTTGAAAAGATTAAAATAAAAATACGTACATAGATACTTTTTATTTTATTAAATTAATAGTGCATAAAATGGAGATAAAAAAATTAAAAAAGCGTTTTGGAAGGTACGTAAGTTCAACAAGGTTTTTTACTTATTTTAATCGTAGTGTCCTAATTTTTTGCGACTATGTAGACCTGAGAGAATTGGTTAATGTAATCAGGTGTGCAGGTTTCTGTGTCTTTAGTTAATAGTAGTATGATTAATAGAAATGCTTTATAGTCTAAAAGTTATGTTTATGTTTAATAGAAATTTGAAACGATATGATTATCCCATATCAAACTATGCTATTGAAATTAAATATATGACGGCGCAACTGCAATTTTATCAAGAAGAACCTATTTTGTTATTGATTTTATTTTTAAAGTTTCTCCTGATTGACACAGAGTCGTCACTGTGAAGCAATGCCGAATACAGGAGAGGCGGCCATTATTGATTGAGACAGATGCATCTTACTATGGCGAGTTGACCGAGGCGCACGCATCCACGTATTCGGCAGACGT
>DWON01003314.1:0-18305 GCA_018251015.1 Phocides pigmalion okeechobee
GTTTTCCTATCCGGGAGGGAGGGTGGGCATAGTGCATGCTTTGATATATATACCATTATACATTGTGGTGGCGGATTTTTGCAAAGTAATTTTAATAACAACTTAATATTTTTTTTATTTACATGGGTACTCACGAAATACGAAATAAAAGAACGGTGAGACCTTTCCATCAAACATCAAACTTTTACCTTGGCTTAAAAGGTTCACTGAAATCATATTAGTTGCTTCCAAGATGGAGATTAGTCTGGACACATTTATAAAAGGGATTTTATATTTAACTATCCTGCCAATAAGTACGCGACTTTAGGAAAACTTCAAATTATTGTCAGTTTCCAATAGGAATCATCAGAACTCGTTGGATTTGGGTATTTCTAATTTACAGATTATAAAGTTTACGTACATGGTCATAAGCAATACTTTTGGTACAAAGATAAGTTTATATTTAAATGGTAATTAGTATCGTTTCGAACAATACAATTGTTCTAATTTTAGGATTACAGCACAGACAACTGTACGGTCCAAAATGTGACAGGTATAAGGACGAGCAAAAAGTCAAATTTAGAATTGAAAAAGAAGAAAAGGCGATCGAATCCAGGACAAAGGCTGGCACAACGATAACGTCCCGCTGAATTTTTAACGCCGCGGTTAGTGTAGGAACCAGATGTGTATGCCGACAAACTCTGAGAATACGGCAAATTTAATATTTATGGCTAGCAACACACCTTGTTTTTGCGATGTTATGAGACATGGGACATGGGAACTGGGCTACAATTTTTCAAGACGTCCCAGTTTAATAGTTGTAGAGCTTTCTATCACAATATAATTGAATTCTTCATGAATAAACTTATATTATAACTTATGTACCTGAGATTTCTAAGAAAAAATATTGATACTGTTTGACATAAGAAACGGTTTTATGTATCGCTTGGCTAGATTAGGTAAGAAGTATTTTAAAATTCTTATCGGCTTTATCTTAGCTGATAAAACCTATAAATTTTGCGACATTGCATCCAATCAATTAAATGATAAATATAATATGTGTGTAGTTCATCCTCAAAATTAAATAAATACAGAAAGATAATTACTAAACAAAGATAAAACTTTCAGCTTAGTATTGCATAAATATACCGTTTTGGTATTACAAAAGGCAAATCCATATTCGATCAACATGGTGAAAATCCGTGAGGGCTACCATAATCGCAGACTATGTCTGGATCAAAAAGTGGCGCCGTTAAATTTAGTATTATAAGCATTAATGTTATAAAAACATGTTTCATTCCCAATTTTTACAGTAAATATGATCAAAATAATTTACCTCAATTTAACTAAAAGTACGTTATGATTTATTTTCATGTGATAACAAAACTCGATACAAAATACTCCGTGTTATACATTGCGCGGGGTTTGTTCAATATTTCCTGGCGACGTCAAATAGCCATGAAATAAGCGAGTCTTTAGAAAATTGAAATGATTGTTGATAGAATTTTCAGGAACATAACTGGAAGCGTATGACAATGGGAGTTTTCGTGATTTCGTAGAATAATGTTTCTATCTTTATAAAGAAAATGATTTATACATACATACATGCAAGATCGTATATATATTTTAGGCAAACTTCTTTGTTTAAGACCGCGAACGTTATTTTATCGTTTACTGACCGCTTTTAGTCACTAACAGAATTACGAAGAGGGCCATCACAAAGACTTTCAAAGACAGTAGATAGGCTGTATAAGGGGTCGGACCGAGCGGTAAGTGCAACGCAGCGTTCACATAGCGTCATCTATTTTACAACCGCAGAATATTTGTATTGGAAACTTAACAGTAATTTTAAAGATGTATTTAGATATTTTAAAAATTACAGTTAAAATAACCAACATCATATTAATAACAATCTTATTCACTTTTTTACTCTCTTTAATGGCGCCATGGGGATCGGATGTGAGCTTATTTTTCATGCATCTTTGCAAACGTTTGATAAAGTCATTGTATAATCAGAGTGATGGCCATTATCTCGATCAGAGAATTAGCTATTCAACTATACAACGTTGCCAGCTTGCTGCGAACTCGTCTCAGTTACAGCAATGTAAATATTTTAATTCCAGAATAATTATTAATATTATTATTATGAATTTTTTAATGATGTCTTTTTTCATTTTTAACTATATGTTAATGTCCATTTGCATTTCCGGTAACGTTTACGTTATTTAAATGTTATGTTATTAAATTAAATATTATTTAACATTTTACATTTTTTATATATTTTCTTTTATTATACATACACATATAAGTGATATATATATATATATATATATATAGATGAATTGATTTTAGATGAGTTTTATAATGTTTAAATATCCAAAAATATTATCAATAAAATGCTGACAGAAATTTGTAAGAAAATTTTACTTTAAATTACTCCATTGTGGAGAAATTGTACCGAAGTTTAATCGAGTACGTACACTAAAGTGTACCAGTATAGCTGCGGTAGGAAATGAGCTTAACTACCAAAGAGAATGGGTACGTTTATACGGGTACAGGACATATTTCAGAGTGTTTTGTTTACCTAATAATAATAAGATAATTACCAAAACTACATATTGTTTATTTCTGAATAGGTTTAATTAAATATAATTATAAGAAGGGGCATTTGATTACTGACACTGTGATTAGTGAAGAGAACCGGAATATACTCGATCACACAACTCCAATGAGTATTGATGTAGATAGATGTTAGTGGTCAAATAGTTTGTTGGATGTGTAAAAAATCATCATCATCCTATCACGTCACCTATAACGTTAATCGATTGTCATTTATAGTGTCAGCCGAGATAGACTCACTACGTTACATTTCACATATCGAGGGTTTATATGCGCTTCGTAACACGGTTATTTTATACAACATATAAAATATAAGTCTATAAAATTTGGCATGACGAGCAAAGTCGCTGGCAACAGATAGTGTGAACATCATAGATGCATTTGTGGAATTATTTATGTACACAAGGCGTGTTTCGTTTTGTTTGCGGTCGGCGAAAAGCATCATCACGTCCGCTCCAAGCTATAACCTGAGCAGCGATGCATCTTCCTGCTGTATTAATATATCATTTCGTAGTAACTAAGTGAGACGGACAAATTGCTCACTACTTTATTTAATATTTATTGGAGAGAAGGGTACGCGATCAATCAACCGAACGAGCGCGCATTCGTGGATCTTCTGCCTCATCCCAGCTGGCGTCTAAAATTTCTTAATTGAAACTTTTTTTAAGTCGAAACACGTTTTCTAACTGCTTTATATAACAAATTTTTACGGTGGTGTAAACAGTTGGCGAAATCCAGCAACCAAACGCTGGAGTTATTTAAGTGAGGGGAAATCATATAAACAAAACAACTTTCTCGAGAGGGTCGAATCAAAAGGTGAAGCACTTGGAAGTATTTTCTGTTCGAAGTTTACGTAAGAAATCAAAAGTGGTTACGTATCGCGTATCGGTCGCTGGGAGGGTATATAGCTACTTCACAGGAAAGTATTAGTCTAAATGCACCAGCCGAGGTAGAATGTAGGTAAATAAATTTGTAGTCGACTGGTGTCTAGAGTATATTATGCGGCTGAACATGCCTCGGCTTTTCTGGGCTTGCATCTTCCTATACCTAGCTAGATTCTTAAACTACCCTAAAATATAAACTTGCACAGTTTTATTTTAAATACCTATAATCTATTGTGTGATGTATTTAACTTATTTAACAACGATATACACTATATGAATTAGTTTACTAATAGATCAGAACAATACTGGTTATGCAGTGATAAGAGTCACAAAAATCTAATCTATTTAAAATTTCTGCAGTTCAAAATATATTTATTCCAGGAACTTCTCACACAGAATTTTACGGTCTGTATTTACTTTGCGTACATAGACGAATAGCATTGTACCTTGTTCACGTTAAAAACGAAATGTAGCCACAAGTAAGTACACTACCTCTATATCCATTATAAGAATGGCAATACATAAGAAAAATGTGTAGTCATTTTGTAAAAGCTTACGCCATACGCTAACGCCATAATAATATATCTTTTTATCTTTCTTGAAACCCAACAAATAAAGAGACATTATTTATAAAATAAAAACATGTACAGCACAGACAGTGGGTAAAATAACCGTTCATCTTAAACATTTGTCAAGAGCGGCTTATGTTAACTTAGTAGGGAAATACGTAGGCTGAAAAAAATTCCCACCCTCACCTTACGTCTACGTTTGAGACATTTACCTGTACAAGAAAATGCTAGCGTGTTTTTTGTTCTTTGACTAAGTGAAGGAAACGTTGGCGAGAAATGAAAACTAACTTGTTTTTAAATTACTTCACATGACAAATTTGCATGAATGGATATGGCTGTCTTTGTTTTACCGTTAAGGTCTGATGCACATACTCATAGCACTAACAGTAATAGTAATGCTAAGAGCAGTAGCAAGACTAAGAGCAGCACGTATTGGATATCTAGGCTGCAAATACGTCTAAATTATTCCAAATAGTTGCAAGTAACAATTAAAGTACAGAGCGGTAATAGCCTAAATGTTTAAGAATGTAAGATTCGTTTTTCACACGGGAATCCTACTTAGGTCGAATACCAGGCCTGAGCTTGTCGAAGTTATTTGCGTTAAGACATTTTTATCTTACTTTAATGGTTAAGGAATGAATTATGAGGAAAGCTACGTGCTATATATTTTTTCTTAAAAATTCATAAGCGTGTGATTCTACCAATATGCACTTGTCCAGCGTGGTAAAGTATGGTAAATTATCCTTATTAAATGATAAAAAATTGACTTGAAGTATTATTCCTTTACGTCGACAACAATATATTCTGAATATATTACGAAAATTTGTCAGTTACAAAAGTACTTTCAGTCGCTTTTGTAAAAAGTAACGAGATAATTGTTTTACTTTAGCGACGTTCAATTAATTATTTATACGTAACCGTGCACAGTCGAATTGCTCGAGGCCATCTTGTCAATATGACCATCAGATTTCACAACAAATGAACCGAATTGGTGAACCTATCGGCTGAATACACCATATACCAAATTTTCGGTCGCTCACTCCCCGTAATTGATTAACACAAAGGGTACGAATAAAGCACAGAGTGTAATTCTATAATTGGTGGTAAAGTTCATTTGGCATAAAGTACTCCAATTTATTATTTCTCTCTTTGTTGGCCGATTTTATAAAATACACCGAGACATCTGTAGCAATATAAAAATTTTATGCAGTTGAAAATGTATGTGTGTATAATTTTCAAATGATTGCGTGCGTGGTGTTACTTGTTTAAAATATTACTTTTAAACATGATATGAAATGCTGACCAAAGGATATTATATTAAATATTATAGTTAAAATATAAAGTAAGAAATATTTTTCTGATTTGCGTCTTTTTTTAAACTGATCGTACATCGTTAATAGTTGTCTTATGCAATAAAGTTAGGAAATATGTATTAGGATTTCAACAAAGGTGACACTTAATACTCGTAAAGAATATCGAAGTAAGTAAGTATATGTTTTAGGAAGTCTAATATTTAATCAGTTCATTTTATAATCTTAATGTTTCCTTCATAAACTGTCAGAACTCTTGTATTTAAAAGAGTGTTTTTTCTTGAACGGTATAAATAAGAAAGCACCTGCTTTAAAGTTCAAGGAACATAAAAATATAATAAAGCAAGGGAATAAACATCAGAACTAGTTGAATGAAAGTCTTTAAAATAGCTATTTGTATGCATATTTAGTTTATCCTCGTTTTATGAAGTTTGTTCTCTATAGAGCGTGCGACACATGCGACCCGCAGTCATGGTGCAAACCTACCTACATACTTGGTCGAGAACGATCAGCGAAGGCGCCCGCCGCGCAGAAAAGTGCTCTTAATTATTTACGCAACA
This sequence comes from Phocides pigmalion okeechobee, assembly GCA_018251015.1. Classification (NCBI taxonomy): domain Eukaryota; kingdom Metazoa; phylum Arthropoda; class Insecta; order Lepidoptera; family Hesperiidae; genus Phocides; species Phocides pigmalion. Next base: position 5,922 of record DWON01003314.1, read on the forward strand.
ACCGCTTCGTAAACGCGCCATAAGAAACCGGTTCCCGCAACGCTACACGGCCGACATTAGAGATGACTGAATCAAACATGTCTAAGCTTCATTATTTATCACGCTTTCATACACAAACGAATTAATAAGAAGACATAATATTTATAAGCGATTTTGGAAAATTATAAACCCCTTTACAGCTGATAAAGACATTAAAGACACGAGTATCTTCAGGACGACCCACGTTTAAACAGGTAAAATAGTGACCACTTGAACACACAAATTACTGTGAGATTTTGTGCCGTACATTTTCGTAAAATAGTTTTCCAAAAAAGCGGCCAGAGGGACAAAACATGCAATAGGAGGTGGAATTGTGTAGCCAATCGTCCGCAATAAAACAGGCAAAGATCGCAGCCTCGAACATCGTTCGTGTATTATTCAGGCCGGGCGGAGTTGGGCACATGTGTCCACTGACAATTCGCCGTCGACCGCGTACATACTTGAAACGCGATGGAAACTATGTTATCCTCCTATATGGACTAAGACCGTGTAAAATGTGATTTTTACAGGATTACATTTTTTCTTCTTTTACCGACATGGATTGTACGATCACAGGCTCAAAGATCTTTTCGGATTTACGTTGCGGCGGGAAGTGAGTAATGTTAGGCACGTAACATGTTGCATTTAAGATATCGAAACGTAAAATATTGCGCTTTACGCATTCAGTGAGCAAGCTGTGGGTCCATAGATATGCAAATTTTCAATTTACGACCCCATTGGGATGAATCGTTTTTGTAAGAAGCGAACAAAAATTTAGGTAACCTAAAAAGTTAGTCTATACGACAGTTAACACTGAAATCATAAAGATGTACATTCACTTATTTTGATTTATTAATCTATAACGTACGTAACATTATTCTTAATATTATGGAAAAAAATACGAAAAAGATTTTAACCACAACTTATATTTTTTATATCTTCAAGTAAAACTATAATACTCTTTTATACCATGAAATATTTAGGCGTTCATGCACGAAAGAGTCTTTCTGGTGCTCATTAATTGGGAGGCTCCCTGAATGGCTTGAACGTTGGGAAAACAACGTAACTAGGTGAAATATGAAAGAGCTCGGTAAGTTTTAATTCTGTCGATTCAACTTCTTGGATGGCACGTGTTAATAATTCAGAGATTCAGGAGGGGAGACCGCATCGTTAACGGTATGCCAGGAGGTTTCAACGAAGAAATAGGCCTAAACTGGAAATTTTCATCAAATTTTTACAGCTAAATGAATAAGGTAGCATTCATTAATCGAATTATGACAAAATGCGTACCATTTCTATTATTTTTACAGCACTTAACGATATCATTGATATAGGTTTTCGTTTCTATTTAAATATCAAAAATATACATATATGTAGATAGCTTTTGCAGAGCTAGAGCTCATATAATATCATATAACCGCCACCTTATAGCTAAAGCATTAGTGAGAAATGCATATAATTAAATAATAAAGTACAAGTCTTCATTAACCCAACAATATAAGATTTCAATTTCTTAGTCAGTCGAGGTGAACGACGGCTTATCCAGGACGTAAAAGCTACAGTTAAAAGACTCGCATACGATACGGTTTACGACTGTTCCACGCAAGTTCCCGAGTGGCGGAGCGCCCCGGCAGAGCGCACGTGAACCTTTGCCTCTGATATCAATTACCTAACACATTTCACCTACAACTGCCTGTACGAATTTTCCTATATTTATACCCCTACTCACCTAAAAGGCAATGAATTCTATAAATGTACCAAATCCTCTTCCATACCTTCATAAAAAGTTCGCGCGGCTACAAATATGAAACATGATACTCTACTAAGCACTTTATGCCTGAAAATATCAGCGGTAAGAGTAATGAAAGGCCGGTTACCTGTGGCAAAACGATGTCAGAAACATTCGTAAATGAATCTGTATCAAACTTTTAACTTAATTTTAATATTTACATCAAGATATATTTTTTGCGCACAATTAAATAAATAGCATGGTAATCAAGATCAGTTGGGTGGTTACATTTTTCGTCAGTACATGGACTGGTGCACATTTGTAAATAACCCCAAATTCAATAGGAGTCAAGAGTTAGTTGGCGGGACGCATATGAATGGGAACTTTCCATTAGTTTCTCTGTACACAACAAAAGTTATCGAAGTGTTGATCTACGAAGTACCTAGATAAACCTGGAACACGTTAATGGTATCAAAGCAATCTTGCAGAAGTTCGATCCGCGCAGGCCGAAATCTTCCCTATAACCAGTCTAGCCACTCTCGTATTTCAAGTCTTTACCCAACTTGATACATCGGGTGAGCTGGTGGGTACTGCAATAAACAAGTTTCGATTCATGAGAACGCTGGTTTGGTTGTATATATTTTTTTCAATATTAAATATTAAGGGGCGGCAAACCTCGCCCGAGCTATAAAGTTTGGCCGGTATGTATCACCTGGGCCTTCGCATTTACCCGCAATCTACAGTCGCATTTTATTGACTAGTGTTGCTTTTACTTTTTTGTAGGTGAAATCGATTTAACCATAACGTCCTACTTATAGTGAAATCATATGTCATTTGCGTAAGGGAGGTACGGTTGCAATACTCTAACGTTAAAGGTTATAAGTTAACGATCATTTTTATTCAAAATACTTCGCCAAACTAAATAATATTGCAATGTTAAACTTTGTGGGAATCCTTATGACTGGTTTGATAACATGTAACAGACGGATTGGCCGTTAAAGCTACAATGCCGATTAGCGCAGAAGCAGATGGAGCAGTATGGTGTTATGTTAGAACTCTTGCAGCCAGGCATATTTTATAATATACTTCCTCATTTTTAAGTAAACGAAAGGATTATTTTATTATTTCTTTGATTACTTTCTAGCAAACTTAATATGGAATTAATAGATGCACAATATGTAGTTTTTAGTTCCATCTCAAATACCATTAAAAATATTTCGAAACATTGCTATAGCTCATAGTAAGTATATGGCATAGTAGGATCTTAATTATAATAATAATGATATGTAATTGATACACCAATATAACTGTCTTATACATTAGGTTAATGAGGGAATAGGAGATGCATGCCGTTATGTTATCGTATATCACTAGACACGCACATAAATAAATCGTTCTAGCCATCTGCATCTATCGAACACATCGCGAGAAATCCTACCACACTTAACCGTATGTCAATATTTTCGATCGCTTCGATATACAAGAAGAACTGTGTTCCTATATTAAGCTTAGCTTATTTTTTTTTGTTTTAATCAAATGTGTGATCAGCCTGGATTTGGAATAAAAAATGCTATATTTTCCTATAATTTATCGACAAACGATTCATTTTTGAAAGTAAAGTAACTTGCCATTATCTTATGCTCTACATCAAAATTTAGTAATATTTAAGTCTGGACACTTAAAAAGCTCTAACTTAGATTTAAACTTTATCCAGTCTGTTTTACAGCGCATAGAAAATGTTTTAAAATTATGTTCAGGTCTGCTTCTTACTCGTCTGTGGACGATGTTTATTTGAATTGTAAAAGCTTCTTAAGAAAGTTGCCAATATTTAGTTATTCTGTAGTATTTATTGTTCTATAACATTTAGATAAAATATATAAAAAGTAATGTTCCTGTTTGTAAGTACAAAATATTAATTATACCTTATTATGCAGTTATAAAAATGTTATAACTTTTGTATGACTATCTGTTTGCACGGGCTACGCTGGAAAATTGTTGTATTGATTATAAAGAATCAGGCTTTGCTCCAAAATATTTTTTATAAGCGGCTACCTAGAACTCCGTTGGCTTCAGTTTCTTTTTTTTTAAGAAAATAGGTGACAAAAAAGGAAAAATATATAATTTACACTAGTACGTCTTTGTACACGACATTCGACAACGAGCGCAGAATTCGAATCATGAAACTGCACCAAAAATTATTATTAAGCCTTTTTTTTAATTACCGTCCATAAATCCACAGACAAAAACTGTAACAAATACTGTTTTTATAACAGTTTCTATAATTCTGGGTTCTGTTGAGTTAATAAGAGCCTCTAATAATAGTTTTTGTCATATATCTTCCGTACACAGACAATTATAAGTTACAATTAAATTATCTGTATAAAAGAAGCCACTTGTATTTTAGATACAATCCCATGTATAATTCTCATATAGAGCTAAATAATGTTCACAAAAAATGCGCTTTTAAAAAAAGATTCCAGGGAATGAAGGATTTCCTTCATTTTTTAAGTCGATTAAAATGAAAATGCACGCATATCACGTACGAGGCTGCAAAGTGAATTTGCGATTTCGATATATTCACTATACTCTTGTATCTGATATTTGTGTGTCTTACGTAGTTCGTGTGTAGTATGTAAGCGGTAGTAGAATTATAGTTCTACTGTAGACGTACCACCCTCATAATCCGTATTGAAACAATGATTCTGGTTCAATTGGAGAGGTGGAATTGCTAGGTACATTTATGGGAGGCGTTCATATTAATCTTCAGGAGAAGCAACGCATCTACATATGTACATACGACCTCTATTAAGGATTAAGTTCCGCTTAAGATAGTGCATGCTTGTCTAGAAGTTGTATCGACCACTAAACATCAGTGTGTTCGTTTACTATTTTGTAAACATAAAAATATACACAGTATTATGTTCAATGTACTATAACAGTGATGCGTTTAATGTTTATTACATATAAATGCAAAACTCCCCGTTATTAGCACAAAAACAGGTTATTAAATATTTCAGAATCTGGTGCGTCGCGCGTTTCATGTGTAGTCAACCTTCATTGTTTCTGTGTTCACGGTATTTGCTGCCAAAGCCAATCGATATGCAGCCTGATTGAGCTATAAATTTTGTTCAAGCTACATTTCGACAATGGCAGCTTCCTGTTGTATGGAACTATCGACGGGCTACGTTACCAACAGTATGGTCAACATGCATAACTTGTCACTTTGAAACGGAATGAGTTTGTAACAAAGGAACACAATGTTATGCTGATTATGACAAAAATTATAATGAGCGTTCACGTTTTGTGTTTGTAAACAATGTATTAACTTAATAAACTTTTTAAATAATTTTGTTGTTGTTTCTTATAAAAATCTGTTAGTTTAAGTAATATTTACATTAAATAAGAATAATTACTAATAAACCAAATATACAAATACCTATTTGTGAATGTTATTTTTATTCATAATACGTCAATTTCCAGGTATTATATATAAAAATATTTACGTATATTAGGGATACTATAGGGGATAAACTATATCCGTTTGTGAAAAAGGCATTTCCCAAAACGAAAATATAGCATGTAATTCTAATACGTACATCCTTTTTAAATAACTCCATCATATTGTATCCATTTAATAATACAGATATTTAATGGCCAGCGGTATCTGTAATATCTGCCTCCCTCCAAACTAAACCTCTGCCTCTGTTAGCCCCTAGTACCGACATCCCTTGCATCCTTCAAACCGGAACAATACTTAGGCATTGAGAAGTACCGAAATATGAAGTATCTTTTTTTAAGTTTTTCTTTTAATATACGCACCTCGTCCAGTGCACGGTACAACAGGCACCTCTCAGTGCTCCGACGCCATCTAACAAAAAGCATACATCTTAATTCGTTTTTCATATCAAAACGCAAAGCCATTCAATTCGCATTTGCAGCTTTTCGCATCGCGAGCGGTTCTGTATGCTTTTTGCTAGAGGCAATTAATTTGTTGGATGCGGCTAAAGAATATTGTTAATTTTGGCCAGAGTTAGTACAGTGCTTTCAATAAAAGTTGTTATTTACGTAATTCGCTCAGCTGTTATTTAAAGTTACGTTCGTTATTCGTCCTGGATACGCTTAATAAGTGCAAAGTAAAATTATGTGTAACAATTTAAACATACAAATTAAATTGCGCTTTCCTGATAACGTGGTAGTATTACGCCGTTTACATCTATAAAAACTTTACGCAATCGACTAATATTGCGCTTGTAGTAAGTATGTAAGATAAATATAAAGCTGCCGACAAACTGGCTTACAGTTTGGCAGAAATAGAACTTAGCTATTCTGTATAATTTTAAAAAGAAAAAAAAATATATATATATAAAAAAAATTTCCATATATTCCTGTCTATGAATTGTCCTTCATGGCATCATTTTTAAATGCTAGGTATGTGTTTACACAATTGGTTCATATTGTATTTTCAACTGTGAAAGTGGCACAGGAAAATTAATGTGCCAATTTATATATAGTGCATGATGCATTGGGTGAGAAGGGTTTCCCTTGTGACAACATTCTGAATAGTGCTTAGCAGTTGGATAGTTATAGATTCACAAGGATATAAGGTTATAAAACTGCTCATAATATAGGTATGTACTTAATTCAAACAGTCTATACAATTACTAGTTTATAAAAATAAGGATTTAGACTTTTAATATTTATAAATGGACGACCACTTGTAGTCGAGAGGTATAGAAGAGTAAGTACACAGATATTCAGTGTGTTGAAGTGTTCAATATTTATCTGAAATAATACTTCTACACTTACTAATTTAATTCTTTTTTAAATTAAAATGCGTGTTGCTCTATTTAATCACGTTAATTACACCTGTAAGTGAAGTAGCACTAAACAACATACAATGTGTATAATTGTAACAAGTGTGCCATAGTGTTTACTTTGTTGGTTTAACATAAATAAATAAACACTGCTTTATCACTTATTGTACATTATAAATGTACCTGTAATATTAGGTTGCCCATGTTCAAAGAAACCAGGATTTATAGGTAGCAATATATTTAGGATCAAAACAAAATGCAAAAGAGAGTAGTTGTTAAGAATAACAATTCAAAGCATGGCAATGAAAACAAGGTCGACAGAACTCAACAATCAACAATTACATTTTTATTAAAGCAATTTAAATTAAATTTCGTAAGCCATTAATTGAAAGAATGAATAATCGTACATTTTGTAAAACCTAGGACCATGTTTAAAAATATTATGGTATACCCCAAAAACAGCATGTCCAATAGTATTAGGTGCACTTCACGGACTGTTTCTAGCATAATTTTTAATAAGCGTCATTAACCTATTACTGTCTAACTGCTGCGCACGGGTCTCCCCGTCGAAATTAAGGATTAGGTGATATTCCACCAATGCTGGCCAAGTCCACATTAGTAGACTTTACGCATACATTATAGAAGATTCTCCAAGTGTCCAGGTTTTTTCACGATAGTTTCGTTCACCATTAAAGCAAATGATAAGTAATTTCAGATTGCACATAACTAAGAAAAATTAGAGTTGTATGCCAAGAATTCAAAATCGGGGCCGTTTTAACCATTAGGCTGCCACTGCTTTTCTTCACGGTTGTATGTCGAATCGTGCAGTGAGGAATTTGTGTGAACTTCTTTTGGTTTCATCATAAGACTGGAGCATTATGTAAAAAAGGACTCTTCATACAAGAAATAAGATCGATAAACGTTACAGTTTAGCTTAACGCCACACCGCGCTAAAGATACCGAACTGAACCGAAGTGCGCGTGCCTGATTCAAATGTCAACATTTTTTATCCCAAGGCATGACCTGTTTGTTAAATAACTCCTTTTACCTATTTCCACACGACATCGTTTAATGCTGGATAGAGGTAACGTAAATCACGACTTATTGGCGATTGTGACGATGTAATATTGAAGTAGGTACCTATGTAGTTCGCTTGGCGCATTTAATAACATATTCTATTTGTTATATGTTATCGCCATCATTAGTTGATGAATATAATAAATAACATTATCATATTATTATACTATTGATAACTTGAATCTTTAACAGCAGTCACGTTATCTGCATGTAATAACTTGCCCTGTTCGTTCAGTATTAACTCTGACAGCCGCGGTCCGTACAATATTTAAATTAAAATTATTACTTAGAAATGATGTAAGTCATACATTTAATTTATAATTACAAATTTTGAATCGTTCGAAATTTGAAAATGTAGCAGAATCTTTTGCCGTACCTCCATTTTGTATGTACAGGCGCGATCCCCACCCGTAATCCCTTACTAGCGACCCGGCCCAGCTTTGCGCGGATAATAGAGTTTATATTTAGTTAGATTATTTTTCTTTCATACATGCATCCAGTAATTACCTAGCTGTAAAAACTAACAATTAGAAAAATCTATTTCGAACGACGACTGAATTACTATATTGAATATAACTATTTAATTTCTCGCCCAATTTACAAAAACTTGTCTTATTATACACCAAAACCTTCTTCAAGAATCACCAACTATTGTTAAAAACTGTGAAGAATCCATTCAGTACATTTTGATTTTATCATGAACAGAGAGACAGACAGACGCAACGGGGGAATTTGTTTTATAATATTTAGAGATAACCCCAGCACTGCTTTCAAGGATGTAGCGCGGCAGATTTACATAATCGAGGCGTCACGCATAGGTCGGTCTGAAAATGGAGATGCTTACGGGTGGTTGGCTTGCAGGTCCATGGATGCCGGTGACCCCCGTACATATCGGGTGGGCTGAATGTTCGTTTGTCACTTTATTACGTAAAAAATAAATCAAGTGAGGACCTATTTCTTTTGATAAGGAAACATGATAGTCAGGTACATAAGCCTTGTGTACTCAGCGTGAAAGGACAAAAATTCAACATCTAGGTGTCGCTACTTATTGTTTCGTTTATAGCCAATTATATTAAAAACCCAAGGTCTTATACCTGAATTTTAAATGAGTCATTACTATAAAATACAATAGGAAGTCTCCCAAACTAGATATACCTTAGTGTACATACTTCAATATTTGTGAATTGTAAAGCAAATTCCATTGTGTAATCACCAGTTAGTGAACATTTATTATCTTACTTGAAGAAATAAAAAAATGGTGCCAAATCCTGCAGTTAACCGATTCCGCGCGGATGGCACCACAGTTGTGCCATGAATTTATTTTGTGTATGGCTAATCCATGATAAGCACGGCATTCTTGTGTTTGAATTTTTATTCTAAACAAAACACCAGAAAATAACTATCATAGCGCTCTGCACGTCTCGAATGTTCATATTTAATTCTATAGTAACACTAAAACAATCAATTCATCAAAAACTTACAAAAATGTTTACAAAACTTGATAGAAATAAGACGCTTAGATTCCATTTCCGTTATTACACGTAGATAGTCACTTTTGTAAACACTAATCGAAAAGTTAAACCATTCACTTTCGCTTTTGGGTGGCTACTAAACTAACAGCACGTGGAAAAAGCAAAAAAAAAACGATAAGTTACAATTCATGGCGGAGGGCATCTTAGTGGTACCATCACAGTCCCTGGCGTTGGGCACCACAGGCGTTAAAGTTTGTCCAAAAGGCCGCCGCATTGAATCGGTTAAACTAGCACTAAGTTTTACGTTCAGACATGACGTTGGGAGACGAATTGTGACGTAAGTGTATTTTGACCGTGCGTTATATGTGTGCAGAGGACGAGCACGGGCCCATCTCGCCGCTGCACGACATTCCGCTGTGGGCGGACCCCGCGCGGCGCGTGGCGCACATGGTGGTGGAGGTGCCGCGATGGACCAACGCCAAGATGGAGATCAGCCTCGGCGAGCCGCTCAACCCCATCAAGCAAGACGTGAAAAAAGGCGCGCTGCGGTTCGTGAGTAACGTTTTCCCGCACCACGGCTACATCTGGAACTACGGCGCGCTGCCGCAGACGTGGGAGGACCCTCGGCACGTGGACCCCGGCACGCAGGCGCGCGGCGACAACGACCCCATCGACGTGATCGAGATCGGCGAGCGCGTGGCGGCGCGCGGCGACGTGCTGCGCGTCAAGGTGCTGGGCACGCTGGCGCTCGTGGACGAGGGCGAGACGGACTGGAAGCTGCTGGCCGTGGACGAGCGCGACCCCGCCGCCGACCGGCTCAACGACGTGGCCGACGTGGAGGCGCTGTTCCCGGGCCTGTTGCGCGCCACCGTCGAGTGGTTCCGCCTCTACAAGGTGCCCGACGGCAAGCCCGTCAACGAGTTCGCCTTCGACGGCGAGGCCAAGGACGCCGCCTTCGCGCACAAGATTATCGACGAGGTACGCCGCTGAAAGTTTCGCGCTAGTCGCTCGTTCGTTCATTTTCTTTTATTTTGAACGTCCACATCCAATGATATTTCATATTTTTTCAGGTCCATGAGTTTTGGCGTAACCTGGTATCCGGTGAAGTAACCGATGCTAATGATATTTGCAAGTAAGTGTATAATAGATCTTTTTTCTACTTCTGTTTATATTAACAATTCGTCGATCTTCTTGCTTCTTCAAGTCCACTTTCACCATTTTTAATGCTATTAAATCGATGAAAGATTGTTAAAAGATCTGATTATTGATTAGTAGCTTAATATTAATTTAAACCCAGCAATAAACTGTATAACAACGTAACGTAGCTAAACTAAATATATAAATATCTGAACTATAATGATTTTTGGTCATTGCTTAGTTCTAGGAACTATAACAATAATAGATAATTTATAATGAAACTAGAACTAGACGATATATTTTGATGACGGGCCAGGCTTTGCGATCGTGGGGTTCATAATTCCAACAGTGGCCGAAATCGTTTTTTTAAACTTAAATAGTAAAAGACGAGTATCTGAGAACGAGAGTGCGATCGTGGGATATCCGTCAGAAAGGAAGTTTAGCGTATAATTACCGAATGAAGTGAACGTGTGGTGCGTGCGCAGGACGAACGTGTCGGTGGCGGAGAGCGCGGCGCGCGTGGAGCGCGGCGAGGCGGCGCGCCTGCTGGCCGCCGCGCCGCCGCCCGCGCTGCCGCAGCCGCTGCCCGCGCAAGGTGAGCGCCCACCGCCGCGCTACTGTTTGTTGACATTGATTTATATTACCGTGTGACCGTGACGCTTGTTACAGTGGACAAGTGGCACTACATCTCCAGCCTGTAGCGCGCCGCCGCCTGTATCCGCCACGCCACCCACCCTACTACGGAATAATATATAGTTCTAATACAAAATTGTAAGTTTAAGATTATAGTGAATCCATTTTTATTGCTACTGTGCACAGTGAGTGTAATTCCTTATCTCGTTAGTTGTGAGTTCCCGGTTGTAAAATCCGCAGACCGTTGGTGACGCGAACTGCTGCCTGTTCTTTATTTATTTATATACATATATATTATATAGGTGATAAGCTTAACAATTAAAGTCGTTATTTTCCTACACGTGTTTGTTATTTATACATTTCCAAAACCCTAAATCCGCATTTCGATCAATCACAATCAATTTTATGAGTCCATCGACCACAATGCTGCAGCAGCGCAGAGCAGCAAATCAGAAAATGCGTCTACGCTTGTATGCATAGATTAATATTCATAAAATGAAAAATGTCAAATATCTTAATGTTTAATGCATTTTAAATTTATACGATACGAAACGACGATCTTATTATTGCTTGCCTTTGGCTGCATTGACCAGTACAGTTATATTCAAACAAACAAAAGTTTATTTGCAATAGAAGTAACGAATGGATTACGATATATGCAGAAGTGTGTAAAATTAATTGAGGCATCATTTTTAACTTCGTACGGTCTCAAATTCAGCAGAGGTAGTAAGTACGTGATACAAAAAATATAAATTAAGGAACCATAAGCGCTGAGTGTATTATCATATCGTAAGAAAAAGGCTACCTAGATACCTGTGTAGGTTTTGTAATCAGAGAAATATTGTGCTACAAGACTTATTTTCCACAGTTATTCATAAGGAACGTAAGTAAACGCAGTGAAACATTACGGGTCAATAAGCTTACATCCCGTCAAAGCTTAGAAAGCGCTCTGAAGCCGGTTCTAGGACAAACGGCGAACGTGCAGAAAAGGTTCTAATGGACGAAACAAAAGTGAACGTCAGAGTCGGAGCATGCTAGTGAATTTTGAAAGGAACATGCTTTTAGTAATTTGACTCGAGTCGGAAAAGAATGGCAGCATTCTAAAGTAGCGAGCGGTCGCTGCCAGAACGGGTGGGAGGCTGCGGCGCCATCGATCGCGCGCGCGGCACGGGGCGCGGGCGGCGGGAGCGGGGGAGGGCGACCGGTCCGCGGCCGCGCGGCGTCGCACTGCCGCACATCCCTCTGCTTAATGACATGCAGCGCATTTCAGGACGATAAACAATGATATGCACTTAGAATGACCCTTTTCGCGTTTTTTGTACTTAATACATATGGTCGCATGTGGCTCCATGCGAAGAATGTATATCAGCACAAGGATGTCGAATAGAGACGCTAGCTTACAAATTTAGGAGTCGGGAAGAAATCATAAGCAAACGGACAGGGACGGCTCGGAGCTGCCGCGGCGCGGGGCGGGGCGGGGTGGGGCGGCGCGCGGGGCGGCGGC
>DWON01003315.1:0-18300 GCA_018251015.1 Phocides pigmalion okeechobee
AAAACTTAAATTATTACGCACCAAAACGTTCCTCAGGAATCACTCTACCTGTTGTTGAAAACTGCAAGAAAGTCCGTCCACTACTTTTTGAGTTTATCTCGAATAGACAGTCAGACAGACGTGAAGGAGGACTTCGTTTTATAGTATTGAGAGATTATAGCGGAATTTATACATTTTTACTATGTACCGGGTAATAACGATTTACGATTTATACGAAATATCGGCTATCAAAAATCAAAAATCGTTAATCGTGAGTACCCGACCCGGTCCATAGTAAAAATATATTGAAGGATTTTACATAAATGGGTATTTTGTTTGGTTTCTGGTCTCTCGCTGAGAAAGGAATCTTGGTAATTGCACGTCACGGCGTATTATCAGTGGAGCCGTGGTACCTCCCCGTTTGAATCATCTTTTCAAAAACTAGCAGCGTCACTCAAAAGAGTAATGAAAATCACATAAAATCTCTGTCCGGATATTTTTGATCCTTATCGCAGCCGCCTCATTAACCCGAATGACGTCACCTTCCATGATGGGAGGGTTAAAAAAGTCGAAACGGTTAACCCTATTTCAGCAAACATTACAAGTTGAAGGTAAGCTCGCCAACCTCTAGGGGCAATGTGGGTCAAGGTACAAGCGAGAGCTTTTTCTGTAGCTACAACAATTAAAAATTAATCTTTAAAAAATAGTTTATTTTAATTATGTTAAATGCAATTTTGACTTATAAATAATAAAAGTTATGTCACACTAATAATAAAATTGATGTTCGTTGCATAAACTAATCAATGTACACAGTAAAACAAGTACACAGAGTGTTCTCAACCAAATTAAGGGCGGAAATATGCGGGTCCCCCTGTGCCCCTCAACTGGTAAAGAGTTCTTATAGTTTTAACTCCGTTTTCCTAACAAATTTTCGTATTTGCTGTGATCAAGATTAAACTAATAATAGTTTGCTACTCTGCTGTCATAAAAAATGTTCTATGCATTTTTATACCTCGTGAGTCTCATGTATAGTGAATTGAGATTCACATTTCATTTTTATCATCGAACATTTTAAGGTGGGAGAACTATAGTTCGAACGGGGTGGTACCACCGCCGCCCTCATAATCCGCTGTAAAGCATCACTTGTGTTTCGGTTAGAGAGTTGCGGTTGTCGGCACACTTCGAAGCGAGACGGCCATCTTAGTCCTCAAAAGTAGCACGTGTTTACGTTCGAGATCAGATACTATTTAAGTCGTGTTTGTGGTTGTACGTGGATGTCTTTGGGCTGCGATTACTTAACATCAGGTGGCCTCTCATAAAATCAAAATATACATGCATATCTATAATAACCTAAACAATGTAAAGATAATTCACACTTCAATTTTCATAGAATTATTTAGCGTGTATTCTCAATAAACTAATTAGTAATGTACGTAATAAAATTATTATCTGTAATCTGATATAAATTGGGTTTCATTAAGCTTACTGCAAATACATGAATTGTGTAAAATAATACATGTGGGTTGTTTATGAATCATTTATTTCATTCTAACTGCTTTTTCTTCTTTCATGGGTGATAAAATGTACATGGGGGAGGTACCATCGCCTCTATTATGATCCGCTGTGAAGCAATTGTTTATTTGGAGAAGTATTCTTCCACATATGTGCAAGATGTGGAACGAGCTTCCTCCTTAAGTATTTCTTGACATGGGGTACTTAAAAAAAGTGAAAGAGAGCTGCTTAATATCGCAAACGTCCATTGGCAACGGTGACATTCCATCACTTCGTTAGGTGAATCTTACTTCTCAGGAGTAGCAACGTTTTCTTAAAATTTATTTATGGCAGGGCTTAGACGTCAATTAGCTGTTGTTTTTGCGCCATAACGCACTAGTAGGTGGTGGGTATAAGGGTAGTACTGTCGCCACCCTCGTAATCATCTGTAAAGCTGTACTCGTGTTTCAGTAGACTAGATGCAGTTACCGGCTTCACCAAGCGAGTCGACCATCTGAGTTCTCAGGAGACGGCAAATACATGACGGCAAAACTTCTTCGAATTAGTTTTACCATCAATATGCGCTAATAGAATTCACGTCAAAAATAGCTAAAGTTCTTGACTTAGGGCACAGGCAAACAGATGTTCATGCCGAAGGGAAATCATTTAACTTCTATTTTCTGAGACGGATTTTTATCCGGGAACCAAGGAGAAAAGGTTTAAGGTGAAACATTCTATCTTTGTCCTGGATAAGTGGTTTCTTTTTATTTTAAGGAATTAAGTCATTTCTACAAGAAACGTGTACTTAGGTACCTACAGCTTCTAAAAGAAATGATAGTCTATAGTGGTAAGATTTTAACTTCGCGCACGGAAGCCCTGGTTTTATTTTTATTTATTTATTTATTTCAAGCGACGAGGCCCATAACATATATAACTTACAGACTAACATACATAATAAATAATTCTTATAACTAAATCACGCTTTGTTGACAACGTGTGACTCCCTGAAGTCGGCGACATCCGCGCAACTTGCGGAAAACAACCCCCTTCGGCCACAGCTCCTCCTTCAGAACGGTCGATAGGTGCTCGGTGGGCACCCGAACAGTAAAACGAGTTACAATTGACTGTGTTGCGCGCCTCCAGCTTCTCTACCACCAACCGGAACTTCGTTCTTTTCTCCAAGTACTCCACCACTTCGGATGCCTTTGTCGCGTAGTGGACCGGGATATATTCCGTCACTGGAACGGCTGGACGCAGGAGAGTAATCTAAGTTCAACAAGTTATCTGCCAAAGTCGTCAATAACTCGTAATAACGAAAAGGTCACACCTAATTAATACCGTCTGATGAACTTCAACGGTAAAAAACGTGGTCCTGCTCCTACGCACCGTAGCGTGGTGTGAGCTGTGGTTTAGTGTGTAAACCGCCTTATAGAGTGGCCTTTGTTCGGGACATGACAGGCCTCTTGTATTTCATCACTGGCGAGCCAGTACCCACGTTACAATCGCATTCGCCGTCCACTAATTTTGTATGTAAATTGCACTTCATTATTCCTTGTCGAACGTCTGTCAGCGTGATATGTAGCTATGAAGGTACCTCAAATTGTATATTACTTGCAATATTTTCACTCTTATGTGAATATTAAATTATTCTCATTATTTATTGGTAACAACTACCCGTTCCGATACTATTGCCTCTGTAAAAATCTATAGTGTGTAATAACTACAAATACGATTTATTCTTTACAGATAGTTTTTACAATTTTGAAAAAATAATGTTTATACTAGTTTTTGTCATGGTTTTCTTTACGAAGAAGTGTATATATACATTAATACGCACCGTATTTTATCACCCGTATTTTATCCCTATGGGAGTAGAATTTTCAAAATTTCTATCTTAGGGTTAACTAACACTATATAAAGATTTTATCTGTAGAAAAATCTAGATTCTAGGTTCATCGGTTTTGGCTGTGCGTTGAACTCTGTGTCTGGCATTCACTTTGTTCTTTTAATATATAGGTAATATTACGTTTAGATCTTTGTTCCTGTTGAAATTTAATCAATTTTCACAACTTCAATACCACACACTAGCCGTTATATTTCCCCAGTTAGGAATAAAATTGTTTCAAATATTTAAACGTAAATAGGAACAATATGACACAACAGACAACTTAGTATTGCAATAATGAGTGTGATTTAATATTCGCGGCACCATATTGCCAATCGATGTTCGCACAAAGGGCCGGCGACAGTAAATTGCAGGTTGTCTGCAAATTGCGTACGTGTCACGAAAATGTTTTCTTTAATCGGCATGTCTGAGTGTGACTCAAGGATACGACCAAAGCCTAACTGTAAATTACAACAATCAACGGTCGAACCTAAATATATAATTCGACCGATAATCACGTAGGAATCTTTTGTACCGAAGCATGCGCATATTTTCTTGTTCTGTACCATTACATACGTGCAGATATGTTTAAATTTTCTTGTCTTGCAATGATTTTTATGTCAAGGACCCGGGGAAGGTCGGATACTAAAACGGTAATCTTTATGTTATCTGCGAACGCGGTTTATATAGTTTTGGATTTTTTTACTGAAAACACGTCATCTTTACAAATACATATAGAACTTTGATGTCTAATGCTTAGCTTTGCGGAGATTGACGCGTACGTGCGACTTTCAAGTAAAACTTGAGTAGAAGTGTTTCGAGATTACTGGTGTAGGCGTTCGTGATCGATGGATATCAATTATTAAATCTTTGAGCTTTTTGTATTGCCGCGAGTAGTAACCGTAATTTAGAGTTTATAACATGATATTATGCAAAAAATATTGTACCTTCACTTAAAAGTCCCTTTAAACTCGCTTTGGTTCATTTACAAGATTAGACCGTATAGACAGACTAATGTTTTAAAAACGTGTTCTTAGG
The DNA here is from genome assembly GCA_018251015.1 of Phocides pigmalion okeechobee. Lineage (NCBI taxonomy): Eukaryota > Metazoa > Arthropoda > Insecta > Lepidoptera > Hesperiidae > Phocides > Phocides pigmalion. The sequence goes on from DWON01003315.1 coordinate 4,394, forward strand.
ATTTCTTTTGTACAAATAAATTTTAGAAAACAGTAGTATCATTAATCGTGGAAAATAGTAGTCAGATTAATCTTAAAAAACGGTAGTCATTTTGATTTTACATCGTGACCAATTACCTTGTTAAATGCGGCGGACGGGATGTAGACATTTATATCTAGTTGTCAATTATAGACATTTGGTTTTAATCAGATGCATTTGTTTTATTTACATAGAGTTAAGTACATTTGAACTAACGGAATTGCTTAAGCTCTCACAAATATCTTTGAAAACTTATTATATTATTAAAAATTTTGTTTAATATAGTCCACGTAGTTATTAAAATTACGAACGATAATGTTTTAAGAAGGAAGCATAGTAACGTTTTAATTCTAAATTTATATATTTTTATAACTTGAATATTGTGCTCGGAAATGTGAAATTTCAAATTAATTTATATCTTATTACACAGAAATGTAAGGAGTAAAAAAGTAAGGCCGCTCATTTCAATATGTCGCTTGCGCTTCTCATAAAAATGTTGGACCAAATAAAACTGTATGGACGCTAGACGGTTTGAAAATGTTCTGGGCAAGTGCTTTTAACAAAGTTTGTTTAAAAGCTGCATTATGGTACTTTTTGCGTCCAGGTGATAAAATGTGGCGGGCGGGGCGTGCGGGGTGAGGGCGAGAGGCGTTGTTCTTGACACAGTAAAACTAGAAGTGCAGTAGGTGCAGCCGCGGCCCACGCCGAGCTTTTTGCGAATTACGAACATGACTATCCGCGACCAGGCATCTGGGCTTTAAACTTTAGATTGCGACACGCGACGCTTTGTTGCAGACTTGTTACTGTACAACTACACTAGCAGTCAACGAACTGATTAATTGACTGCATTTTAATGTTTTACTATGTACCGGGTACACACGATTGACTGTTTTTGATTGCTGATACTTAAAACCAGTTGCATGGCTCGTGGTCACGGCTTAAATATGGAATGTCGGCAATCAAATATCGTTAATCATGAGCACCCGATACATAGTAAAACATATAAATACCGCGATATTAGTTTAACATCATTTTAATGTTACTTCTCTGTATATTTATTTATATCTATCAGCAGTGATAACCTAGTGGTAAGATTGCGAGCCTCATACACGGCTGTACGGGGTTTGATTTCCTGCCAACATTTTTAGAAAACATATACTTGTTAAAAATAATGTCCACTTTTTTAACGGTGAAAGAAAATCACGTGAGAAATCCATGTTTCGGAATTTTCCATGATGTTCTCAGAAGGTGTTCGGAGATTACCAAATTGCACTTGGCAACAGTGGTAGACTATAGCCTAACTCGTCTCATTCTGAAAAGCTATTAGTTTTACCCTTATAGTCACAATGAAAATGTTTGTATAATATACTGAACAGCTGGGACATTTAGTTTCACGTTTATAAAAAAAATGAAGTTTTCCGGGCTAACAAAATATTGTCACTTAATTTAAAATACGTTTGTAAAGATTATTTGATGATTGATATGTCGATGACTAAATCACCAACAAAAAATGTTTGGTTTAATCTGACTAGAAACAATTAAACAAAAGATTTCTTATAATTTTTGACACCATAGCAAGGTGACAATCATTAAGGAAAATCGTGTCCTATTCCCGTACTAATGTATTGGATTACGGCAGCGAGGTCGTTTTTCATATCCTGTTGTTTTGACAACGGCCCATCTGATTGGCCTTGCAGTCGTCTTGCGAGGGTATCATCAGGGTCTCTTCAGACACGCCGCCGCCGAACGTCTGATGAGCCGTCTTGCGTGTCTCATTAGGATTATACTTCGCATTCATTACAACTCACGCATCGCCTACTAATGCATCAAGATTTTAGACAATGGAAACTACTAAGCCTGCCTGTCGTTTTAACGCTTTCTACTCGTTACAAAAGATTTTAGTGTTCAAATAGCTATATACCTCCATATGAATACGTAAGGATTACAGACCAGTTTGCTTTTTGCTCGTATTGGTTTTGAATGCATTGTAACAAGTGCGTATGTCACAATGCACCACTGAGCACGTATTTCGTCAACGGCTGATTAAGTGCCTGACAAAAAATATGGTAATTTTAACAAATGGAGACCGTCTTAAATTGGGTAAGCACCGCATGTAAGGAAGAACTCTTTATAAAGATATAACTGTGTGTCAGTTTTCACGGAAACATTTCTTAACGAGGAGAGTGATATGTCATGCATAATATAAAAAATTGTTTACAGTATTCAGATTATATTATCGAGGATATACTGCGAAAACGATCAAATGAACGACCGGCTTCGATAACGTAATTATAGTGATTTACCTACATGCCGGTGTTAAATAATTTACACATTTATAAGAAGTAAATGAAATTATAGGTTTTTGGATGTTACGCTGTTATTTATTCTATGATAATCTATATAAACTTTTAGCATGTACCAATTTCAATTAAAGTAAAAAGGGCAATGGCAGTTTAGTAGTAAAAACTGCCCGTGTCACGCGTGGAATCCGGAGTTTGAATGTCTGGCACGTACATGCCTCTGATTTTCGAAGTTTGTAAATATTACAAATTAATTATCACTTGCGCAGAAAGCAAAATACTTGAGAGCTACATAAAGTCCTCTAGAGTGTGTGACATCAACCAACTTGCATTTTTTTCTTTTTTCTGTGATGAAACTCATGCACATGGATTCATGATAACAATGACAATATATCCTCCTTCCTTCTACTTCTATGCAAGATGTGGAACGAGAATAAAAGATGTAAAGAGAGCTCTATTCAAATCCGGAATGCATTGGTTACTTTAATGTTGAAAGGGTCCTTAGACGACGATTTTGCTTTCCATCGGGTGACATCTGTTGGCTATGAAATCGTTAGGCTAAAGATAAAAAAATACATAATGATTTCCATATTTGTGTAGAGACGAATCTTATAGTAAGCTTTGTGAAGCCATTCCCTAGTAGTTAGTTGTCCATCAGTTGCTGACGTGTATTTGTTGTATAGATGTATACTCTTTCATTGTCGGCTAGTTAATGACCGAGACAAAGAAGAGTTCTATCTCGGGAATAAATAAATCTTGTCACAGTCGGTACATACTTTTCTAATATTAGATTATTATTCGGTGCCAAATTGTATGTTGATAGAGAGTCTGACTTGAATATACTCGTACGTAATAAAGAAGTGAGAAAATGTTAGTTTCTTTTAGTTTCTTTATTGAATTCCAGTTCAATAGGTAACCAATAACGGCTTTATAAACTAAAAGACGTTGTACACAGAGAAATTGTCTTGACCGTAAAAGTAATACAAGATACAGCAAACAGTTATAATAAATAATGTCATTATAACTTTATATAAATCGCCGTTTATATCACTAGGAATAATTTCTTATAAATCGGTCACTTGTCTGTCCTTAATAAAGGTAATTAATCAAATGTTGTTATGTATGTTCTCTTATGTCACAACAGAAATTGTAATTTGATAATTATTCTGAATTTATTGTTTGAAAATATTCCATAATTGATTTCTGTTGTGATACTTAAACCTCCGGAGTAAGAACATAACGTCTGAAAATAACCATCAAGTATCAGATAGGTTTTCTTCTGGATACAGTTTCTTATAGTATAAGTGATGAACTAAACTACATTTTTTATTTTTCTGTCATATGTTTATTAAAAAATGCCTAGGTTAATTGAACGTGATCGAAGTAGTTTACGTCGTGGTGGTCAGACAAGTGAATTGCAATCAACAAAGTGATTGTCACGTCAAAGGAAATCAATCCAAGTGTCGCCGCCATATTTAACGCCCAATTTTGTCGTTTTATAGAAAACGGACAATCGCCTCGTTCGTTGACAAACTTTCAGTACATTGACTGGCGTAATTTGGTAAGTGCGGACAATTGCCGCCGAGAGATCGGCTCCGTCATCGTATCGCAAATCTTACGTAATGAACATCAAGGCGCGATGTTTTTGTCGGCTTTTTATCGTTATGTGAAATTATATTATAATCCATAAATATGCACCAGTGAATAAAACAACAAAAAGGCAGATTTCACATTAAAAGTGAGGTAATTTAAATGCAGCTGAACGCAGAGCAAGCAAACAGGACAAGACGGAGCTAGTTGTGGAGGAGCCGTTATACCTAGTTGGGTTTAGGAGTGGCCAGGAGCGCGGGTCGGCGCGGGATCGATTAACGAACCGGTCCCAGTACGTTGACTCCCGAGAGCCCGCCTGCGCCTACGAACGCGAATTGTGCACCTCTCGCCATTGCACATTCCCCCTCCGCGCCCCCTCGGTCTGCTCGCGGACACGATCGCCTTGTGTACCTATCACAGACACGAGAGCCCTTGTGGGGCTCATGACTACATGTATAATTCAAACTTGATAACTAATCTCGATATATAGGCTAACTTGCTCGACGCACAACACCCGTCATGCAGGATCCGCTATTCGGTACAAATACAGTTTAATGATCGATAAATTGGAATCAAATAGCAACTAGCTGGAGCGTGAATAGATTTATAAAATATTTGCCCTGATCAAAAAAGTTTAATCACGTTGGAAGGAAGTAAGGGAACCTAAGAAAATAGGTACTAGTATGGTTCTATAACGTACGAAACAGGTAGTTCTAAGTTGAAGTAACCGTCAAGTAAATGAAGGTTCAGCCCGTTTAAGTCAGGTACATAAAAGTACAGTAAGGCACGTCTAGTTTCACTTGCGACTGACAGGTTCCACAGGTAGCTCGTTATTTTAACTACACATGTCCGCTTGTGTGTAATTGCTAGCAGGTGCGCCCGCGCAACTCGTCACTTACAATTATAGGAAAACTTACGGCTGTTTCTTTAGTGCCCGCATCTGTGTTTTAATCTTCACCGAAAACCAAATACATGATGAAGATGAACGCTGACTAATGTTTTTTGTTACTGGAAGGAAAGTCATTTTATTTCGGAATACCGTACTTTCGCCCGCTTTTCCTTCGTAACTAAAAAAACAACACCAACTTATTTAAATTATTTTGTAGACAATTCTTACGTTGTTATAGCACAATTAAAATTTTGAGTATCTGAATAAAATTGCAATGTTTTGAACATTTAACTTTTTATACAAGATTTACGAAATTTCACAGTGTTTGCTTAACAGTCTCGTGAAGGGTTGAATAATGATGATCGTTAAGGAGACGAGAGTAGATTAAATATGATAACGTTGTGTTGCGGGGTCCCGGAGCGGCGAGGGCCCAGGGCGCAGGGCGGCGCGGGCATCGAACCCGGCGTGGGTCGGGGGTCACCAGACAGGCGTACGTGCGCCCGCGTCGATGCTCGCGCTCGCGCATAGAAAACGAGCCTATTGTATTTATATGCATAATAATCAAAGGCCTTACTCATCACCTTAAGAACCATGTATCACAACGGTCTTCTTTGGCATTGTCTGGGTATTTATTTAAAACAACAAATAATCAATTTCTTTATGAAAAAAAATTAAGAATAATTATGCAAAAAGAACGGTGAATAATACTCAAATTTCGTATGAATTTTGCTCTTGCGAATGTGATTCGAAATATAGAATTTCAAAGTAAACTTAAATAAGCTGCTTTTAATTAACGAATGATAATAAGGCCCCAGTTATGTAAAGAAAGTTGCATAGATTTGTTGAAGTCAAGTGAGTGTATTTATTTTATTTGGTTTAATTATACGATTTGAAAACGTAGGATTTACTTTATAAATTATACGAGTATGTTTAACATCTAATGTGATTACATATAGATTAAACATAATAGTGGACATTACGTATGTTGATTAAATTGTTTAAGTAAATATATTTAGATACATACCTACTGCTTATGCCATTAGGCGAAGCTGGTTGAAATATTAATCATAGTCGCATTTCCGTTCATTACCATCCAACATGCTGAAAATAAAAATAAAAATTATGGATGAATATGATTATATAAGACAATAAATTGTGTAAAGGGATGACTAATACAATTAAAATATGTTCAAAACCAATTATATGAAAAAATGAGATTATTCTATGTGTGATACCGACCAATTAGCGTATGTATTTCTGAAAATGTCTTCCTTTGCTCCACAACCTGTAATTCCTTATATTCATTATTGTTATGTATAATTATAATGATATATATAATGTATTTATCGCTGTACCTATTAAACAGAACTTTATGAAACAACTGCTACTGCAACTGTGATTCAAAAATATTTACATAATAATTAAATAATAGATACAAGGCAATATTTATGTTAGTTACAGCTAATATACATATATGTCTGTGTTTATTACAACATTATTACAACAAGAAGCCCTTTAAACGTAATAGAAAATTTTCTTATACTTGGCAACGTGTCAAAGGCGTGCACATAATAGTTGCATACACTATATTTACACTGCAAATTGAAGACAAAGATGGATCTGTGTCGCGTGCGCATGTACAGCCAAAACAACATACGAGCGATAGCCAACCTTTCATATTTTTCAAAACGTATTCCTTTGTTAGACAATACATCGTGTTACCTGAAGGCCGCCCGGTTGAGTGTTGGAAGGCCTCATCGCGGAAGCCGTAAATTTTTGTTTTCCGCACTGTCCAAACTCGTGTAAATATTAAATACGGTGCGCCGTCAATTCTTTGCATAAAATGTCCTCCGACACGTTTATTTTTGTTTTTATTACACGGATTTCTCCGACTTGCCTGTTAATAATTCGTCATTTGTTGCCGGAGAAGGTACCTATTGTTGATGGAGATTTGCGAGCACATCGCACCGCTCAGGGTCGGACTCGGAGGTCTGTTTGTGGCTTTGTATTTTCTGCATAACCGCAAATATTTTGTTGGACTGTCTACTTACATTTGTACAGCAAACAAACGAATGATACGTAGTAACATGAGGCCTATTTACTGAACTGATTTATTAATTCTTTTCTCCCGAACTATACATTAAAGACATGAAAATACAGAAATACGCTGTAAAATTACTGGTACGCTGTAAAATTCTTCATCTAAGTGAAATCTAAATTACGTTTTCTTTATTATAAATGAAATCTCTCGGTATTTATTTTATATTCATGATATTAAATACAACTGACTTCCATAACACGGTCGTCATGAACGATTGATGCAAAGTTAGCTTTCCCTATGTTTTGTTAGATTGCACACTCACTAGCCTTGCCAACTCCCACGTAACCTGTGGGCGGTTGACAAACTGACAGGCCGCCACGAACGCGCTATCCCCGTGTCGCGGCGGGCGGAGCTATCGAAAGTTTTGTTGACCTATGAATTAGGATCTTCTGAGAATAATTGAGAGCGGCTTTATTAATCTAATTCGAAGCTAGATGCGTACAATGAATCAGTGAGTCAATCGAGAAAGTAAACCAGTAAGCATTGTTCCGAGTGGATGGCCGGCGGGGCGTACAGCGGCGGTGCGTGGGCGCAGGCAGCGGCGCGAATTAAAGCAGCTCTCTATTCATTACTCATCGTTATTGCTATTGCCATTTTTGGGAGACGAAAGCGAGTGTAGGCTTATTTATGTGAAGCCCAGATTACACGTTTAATTGATAATAACATGAAATAAAAGTGAAACTGTTAAGTCTCCCTATAAGAATTTTATTATGCACTTTGATGTCCAATTGTCCACTACATTTAATTTCAAGTCCATATTGGGCGGTTTTATGATTCAATTTGTTAAAAAATTTTTGTTACGTGGGTTTTCCTCAATTTCGTCGGAATTTAGATATAGCTGATGAATCACAAAATTTTCTAACGCTTTGCTTTTTATCAGCTAAACGTTGATATTATAGTCGAATCTTCAAATAATCAAATTCACAATATAATATCCAATTATTCATAATTTTTCATATTTTTAAGTGATAATGTTCACGTAGGTACATCAAATATACCGCAATATAAATCTTTATTTGGTTATTTGTTTGGTTACCTACATTCATATATCACATAAAAAGAAAATGACAATTAAGGCGTACCAAATATGTTATAATCAAACTCAAAATATTTATTCAATCTAGATTCTTTACACAACTCTTTTTAGCATCAATAAACAAGGGCTTGTAATGTATCTAGTTTTGGAAATAGGCGGCGAAATAAATTCCCACCCCGTACACACTATACAATGACATTGAATAATACCTACTAAAATAAAGACCATGTATATATTGTCACGGACGGCAACCCTGCTTATAATAGCAGCGTTTTGATATTTTTTTGTCCTATCGAACGCATGGCTGGTAAGCACACATGAATGACCTTTCTCGTTGTACATCGTTTCACGCTCAACGAGTGCTTATTTGAGCGTACTGGACCTTAAACCGGTCAGTGTTTAAATATCATTAATACTTCATAAAAATAATTCTATTTATATAATGCTTGCTTTTGCTTTTCACATGCTGTTTCGTCTGATGTAAAACTCAAATTTTCAATTACATCTGCACTATAAGCGTTGAAAGTTTGTTTGAAACGAAATATTAAATCATTACGATAATATGTACGAAATGCCCCATATTCTATTGTAAAGTCTGTCTCATTTTAACGTCGAGCGTTTAGATTAACAAATATTGTGTTCTATGTTGGCGGTAACCCCGATGAAAACAGATGTGCTTTGTAAAGAAACTGCTCGGAGACGGGTGTGTTTACTTTTACTAATATACACAAAAAGTATAATAATGTGATTGTTCATTGTGGAACGTGCAGCGTCGTAGAAAGTACCCCCGCCGCGTGCAAGAACGGTAATTACTGCATCTGTATTGTTCTGCCGTGACATTCATGACAGTCGGATGTTTATTGAAAACAATCGCTTCGCGTCTCGCTCCGTCGTGCCTGTAATATTATAGCATTATCGTGCGATCGCCTATCACTATTAAACTTTGTTATTTACAAGATACAAGTTAAACAGAAAAATGTAAAAATATCCTGTGGTAAAGTGCAAAACAGTCCTTATTTCCTCTGACGTTTCATTCCTCAATATATATATAAAGTCTTGAAAATCCTATTGAAAGCTAGTTAATACAAGGAATGTTTCATAGGAAACATTTGCTCTTTATAAGATAATGATTTTAGCATTAATATTTTTTTACCTTTAAGCGAATTTACTTGTTTTATGTTAGTATACTTTTTTATTTGTGTGGGACAAAATATAGTAAACAAATGGATTAGAGGAAAATATTTGGATATCAGAGGTTGGTCAAATCTTATGGAAACTTTTCATAACTTTAGTCGCTGCTTTGATATGCTTATATTGACCGTTTGTCTTTTACATTCCTCTATAAAACATCAACATGATGATTGGTAAGCGCTAGGATCATAATCTTTTCTAGGTGTATGATTATAATAATTATACAAATATTATATTTTTTTCATATCCTCGTCGACAATTTTTTTAAGATGGATAATAATGATAGATTACATCAAATTTCATTATGCAAGTCATCAATTTTATTTGGCTTCAAACATAAAACATTCTTTCTTAAAACACTCAAAAAGTTTTGTAAATGCCTTTCTCCGTTGAAATTATAAAGCGTGTCATAATTTTCACTTTCGTTATTACAATGTCAATCAAATTTGGAAAAGAAATTTATAATTAGCAGAGACTAATTAGTTTAAATTGAAACTTCTCGAATTAAATTACCTAACTCGGCTTAGCTTAGCCCGTCTAGCGTGTATACTTTACGAGTGATAATTTTTAAAATGATGTAAATTTGATATGTGATGATGCAACTACGTTCGACTATGGATGTATTCTTGTTTTTCGGTTAACACTTTCCCTGCTGTGTATAACAATACTGGGTAATTCGCGGCGCAACGCGTTCGCGGCTTGTACACACTTGTGTTGTACGTACAAATGTGTATGGATTACGGGCGAACAAAAGCGCTGTTTACTTCGCCACTACCAGACCGGGGGCGGACATCACGTCTTTGTATTTGTAGATAATACGCAGATGTTAAAAAATACAATAGAAATATTGCATTTTAACTAATATTACGATTAAATGCTGTTTTAATGATTTGAATTTAGAGTGAAATGGAGGAGACTCGTTGAGGAGGCCAAGACCCACAAAGGGTTGTAGCGCCGAAGGAAGTAAGTAAGCTGTTTTAATGAATACTAGATACTAGTAGGCGACACTGATTGCCATTAAATCACATAACACGCCCAAATATATAGTGGTCAAGTTACAGTTACATACATACATACATACATACAATAAGTATTACTTGTTTTTTCTTGTTTCCGCTTAGTCGTTGGTAATGTATGTAACGGTCGGGCTGAACGTTTCAAAATATGTTACACGTTGCCTCTAATGTAAGTCAATCGGGCAACAGATCTTCATTGTATTCAGATGAGAGATAATCGGTTGTGCCGAATTATAAATGTATGCACATGTGTTACTCATAACATCCGATACTTGAGTATTTCTTTTTAAAATACGATTCGTTTATGTTTATCTCTTTAGAACTATTCAAAAGCTAATTGGAAATCTAGACGAGAAAATGTTAATGTTCATATGGGCTTTAATTTTTGGGGTTTTTTCCATATTCTAATAGTAAAAGTTGTCGTTTAGTATGTCTATCTCCTATTTATAAGAAAACTCTCCTATATAACTATGACACGATATTTGATAAATAGCCGTAGAAAATCATAGTAATAAAGTTTCCCTTAATTGCTAACGTGCCTAAAACAAAGCTGTTCATGTGAAAAATAGATAACATCTAAATCAACACCCGCAACTTTTAAATTGATATAAGTATTTTTTTAATATAAAGATCGAATGATTTGAAATGACTGTCAAATGTAAATTAATCAGACGAAAAATCTAATAACGGTTGTTTTAAGTTCTATAGCGTCAATAAAGGTTCCTAATAATAGTTTTTGTCATATATCTTCCATGTAAAGACATCGGTCAGATAGAATTTTGTTATATGTATAGGTAGATTTATGAAAGTGAATATTTAAATGTCACACATTAATCTGTCGAGTGAAGGTAGATGTACCGCTCACTAGACGAACGGGCGTCGCCTTAATTGGATTTATTTTTCACGAATTGATTAATTTCGTCGCCTGTCAACGACACTTAATTAAGCGATTCCGTGCCCCACGAGTCAGAAAATAAAATAAAGATGAATCTCGTTGTTTTCCGACATGATAATCGAAACGGATCGTAATCGCCCCGAGCCGAGCCGTAGGGGTGGTTCGACTTGATGTTTATGCATAAAGCTTCACAGAATTGACGCGCACACAATATCGTATTGTGTTATTCTAGTCGGGTTGCGTGGGTCGAGCACGTATCTGTATCGCGTACAAGTGGGTCATACAGACTGACATTACTTCGATAATTAATTTGTGGTATTGTTTATACCATGTTGGATATCGCGATATTTATTATTGAGAAACCAGTTAGTTGCGCCGGCGACGAGTGAGCCGTGTTCCACTGATCTATTATGGGATGATAAATTATTAACTGAGTTTTATCTGTCGATATCTTGTGGTACGTTTCCAGAAGACTCGGAGTACTTAAATAACGAATATTATTTTAACTTGAGCATATTGTTTGTTTGTTAGTACACTTTATGCTAAAATTACCAGTCACATTTGAAAAAAAAGTTTTTAATTTATTAAAACATTGATTGACAAGTGTTTTATGTTATACTAGCTGTTTTCGTCCAGAAGTGGATATTACGAAATTTCATTAAATCTTTTAACCCCTGTTACACTGTTAAAGGGTGGAAATTAAAAAGTTTCTCATTGCTCACTTTCGCCATATAAACCACTATACAACATATATTTTACTACATTTTTACTATAATATTTTGTACAAATCTTGAGGTAGCTAAGCGCGTAAGAAATAGAGAACTGAGGTAGATTAAATCAGTAGCCCTCGTGTTAAGAGACCAACAAAGAAATAAACAAACTAATCACTTTCATCCGTATATACTAGTAAGGATTACACTATGATTCGAAGGAGCGACGCAACCGTTTTTAAACGCGACGGTGAAATAGTATAGATCATAAAAATAACTCAATTTCTCACTTAAACTTACGTATATTTTCTAAAATTGCAGTTCCTCCAAGTATTACTTTCCAATTCTATTGTGCTAAAAACTTATCAATACACCAGCAAAGCCTGCTCGTTTTGTACTTTTTAAAAAGCTGATAATATATGGTTATTCAATAAAATATTAGGGAAGTACAATTTATGATTTTCCAAGCAATGAGAAATTATTTATTTAAAAATGGACATAGTCTTAGGCGTCAAATTACGAAGGGGTATACCACTTTGGTCCGTTTCTTGCGATTTTATTTCCATAACTTTTAAATATCATGACCTATCTGCGCAAAAACTTAAAGAGAAAAATCATGGACTATGCTTTATATGAAAATAAAAAAGAATCATTTAGTTGTACATACGTGGCATATCACTACAACCAGACGTACAGTATTGTATCTAAACGTGTCACATAAACAACATGTGTACAAATGAATTAATGGTACTCGTCGGCATCGAGTTATGATTTGTACAAAGATGGCACAGTGGATGGCAATGAATCGTACAGAGGTTTTGAGTGCAGGTAATGTGATCCGCAAAAGTAGGTAATTGGAGCGGGCTGGTACCTAGACCGATACAGTTAGCTTGACTCCTGCTTGACTCATCATTCGCAAATGATTGTGTTAACCTCAATTGCCGAAGACGCACTTAAAGTTTTTTGTCTTGTATGAATGTTTGTATGAGTCTACCTACAGCCTTTTACTTCCAGTGAAATGGACTCATTACTTTGTCACTCATTTTTTAGTTTGAGCTAAACTTGTTGAGACACGACAGTAACACAATCGTTATCACTTTTGTTTTGTTGCCGTTTTTCAAATAAGGCATAGAAATATGTGGCAAGATATAAATGCTAAGTAGGTATCATATATCCTTCAGTGATTCTTGTAATCTTGACCTTTTTGTACATTTCCAAGCCGATTGAGTATCCGAAATAGGAATAATTTGATGCTTGCCGCGTTCTCATGTGTGGCTGTATTTAATATTAAGGCTAATGTAGCGATGTATATTTTTTGTTTGATTAGTAACACATGATCGCACGTGTTCATAAGATAAGGTATGGTCAGGCAACATTGTGGTAAATCTTGGCACGCTTTTGAGTCATAGGTAGATAGATAGTTCTTTGTTAGGCTCGCTGCAACCGCGTCTACATAATCTTTGAAGTATCATAGTATAGTATAGTAGCAATGACATTGACCATCACGTATTGTCGCACTTAGCATACGTTTAAAGAAATTACTAACGCCGTTACGCTTTTAAGTACCAAACATATTAGCATTTTTATATGACATTTTATCGATAATTTATACAACGTTATGCAGTTACAATTATACACTGGAGGTTTATACGTAAAGCTTACTAAATAAAGACAAACCGTGACGGCTCATAGGAGTCGATTATGCTAATCGAGCCATTTGATGCCTTTTTTGACACAAATAAAAATTCTGAATGTTGGTGCTTACGTATGCAACCGTAATATTTACACTAGCGTTTGAAACGGTCTGCATCACGATTGCGGAAGAGCTTTAGTTAAATCGATCGCTTTCAAGAATCAATTGCAATAAATGCCAATATAAAAACAATGATTAGGTTGCATCTATGTATCTACCGCGACGTTTACGTTTAGGTAGTAGTTTGCATAATGATTGCGTTGATTCTGAACTTTATAATAATTATCAATAAACTACTACACGTCCACTGTTGCGCACGGATCTCTCAAAATTAGAAGGGTTAAGCCATAAACAGTACATTCGACAAGTGCGGATTGGAAGAAAACTACTTACAACTACTTACTACTTTAAAGGTGGTAGAGCCGTTAGAGCTCGCCCGGGGCAGTACCACCGCCACCCTCATAACCC
>DWON01003316.1:0-18294 GCA_018251015.1 Phocides pigmalion okeechobee
CATAGATTCGTATTTGTCAGAAAGGCATACCACGCATACCGTGGTTTTCTCTCCGGTGCTGTAACAGGGTTGCTTTAGACGAATTGAAAATTGTTTTTTTTTTAATTAGAAAAAATATTGTTAATTGGTACAATTTCGGCACGGTATTTGAATCCTTGGAACTTCGTAAAATTGTTTGCAGTTAGTACTACTATAGTGTCTAACGTGAGCTTACGTTATTCGAAACCCTAACACGTACATCTGATTTTTTTTTTGTTAAGATTAGGCTTTATCATAATTTCTCTAAAACCGAATACAAAAAAATATAATGACATTAACTTCCAAAATATAAATAACTGTTCACATCAAATTAATGTTATGTACAATATAAGAAACAAAAACACTTTCATAAATACACGTTTTTTTTCTAAGTTGCCAGTTACCACCACAATCGCCCAATAATCTTTTCTTTGCTGCACCTACATACGAGGTGACCAATTCAGTACTCAAGAATAGCAAGAATCAAGATTTCATCAATCACAGAAAGGACCTCAAACTTATTTGAGGTCGTATGTCCTAAGTGTAAACGACCAGCGACCACTTAACTTCAAGTAGCCCGCACCCTCATTTGTTTCTCTTTTAAAATAAAAAATATTACATGTGTTTCAAAACTAAACATTACGTGCTTGTCAACCCTAATCCCTCGAGCCCTTACATAACATAACCCTGTAACGCAAAGATCCATCATGGTTCGACGGACCGATCGCTTGACTCGTGCGCGTGATAAAGTGAGACAGTTGTAACTTCTAGCTGACTTTGTTTTTTTTTATTTTCTTTCGTGATTTGTTATTATATATATTAATATATAGATAGATAGATAATAGCTAAATGTATTTGTTTATCATGTATGAAGATAGTAATAAGGAATGCCATATACTAAATTACCATCATAATATATTAAGTTATTGGCCTACACACTTCTCCAAGAATGTTCTTGTATTAAGAAAGTCATAGGTTGCCATACTGTGTGCATATTCCTAAAACCACAATATAACACGTTCTTTATGATATAAGATGATCATTGCCACCCACGCATATCTGGCATTCATTATACATAGAAAAGGATTCTCATCGGTTTGATCTTGTAAGTCAGCAACATTATTTAAATAATAAGAGGTGTAGAATATGTCCGGCCAAGAATAAAATTCGTGATTTCCCGCAAAACATAGATTAGTGTGTGATTACAGCCGAATGCAGTGAGTTCTTTATATTGTGGCAATAAATCATACTGGTCGACGACAAAACATGTGGCCGTAAAAAATGAGTATTTATTTTTTAAATTAAAGACTCGTAGGTTAATCTTTTTTTAACAATAGTTGTGGTTATATTACCACTTTTTGGATTTATTCTAAGCTATTTCATTTTCTGATGAGAAATACGCATAACTACATGAATTTAAAAACCACTGTCAAAATTAAAATGTTATTGTCAAAATTAAATTAAAATGTTATATCCGTTGTCATCGATTTCCATTAATTGTAACTTGATATAATAATAAAAAAAGGTTCGTTGTTTATTTAAAGACCAATATGAAAGTTGTAAGTTTTAATTATGTAACTAAATTTGTTTTATATTATCCTGCATGCAAAATGTGGTTGTAAAATGTTACTTTATCATTGTGATGTGAATTAATAAACGCTTATGATAATGTCAGTTTGACAACTGTCTATTATGATGTTATCAATGTCACTTTTGTTGTATTTATAAGTGGAAGTGTATTTTTATTTTAATAAATATTTTGTTGAAACTTGAAAAAATAAACAATTATAAAGGTAGAGAAACTCGAAATATTTATTAATCTGTTTCAAAACCTTTAACTATGCAAACTAATACGGGAGAAGACGATGGTAAGTTTCAAAACATAACCTAAAAACAGGAAAACTGCCAATGTTTACAAGGCTTAACATTTTATTTCCAGTATTATAATCTATCAATCAATCTCATAATAGTGACAATGTGCTTATATTGACAATATTTACCAACTTATAACAAAGTAAATTGGCTGTTTCAATGCTTGTTGAAATAAACCTACGATAATACGAAAATATTGTAGTTGCCATCTAAAACAGTTTAATGGACTACGTGAAGCATTTTTTTTAAGTGATTAAAGTAGCAAACGAGAATGCTAACCACCTGATGTTAAGTAGTCACAGCCCATAGATATCAACACACAACCACAAACGCGACCGAAATTTTATCTGAGCTCGAACGTAGATGCGTTGCTACTCCTGAGGACTTAGATGGTTGCCTCGCTTCAAGGTATAGCTAGCAACTGCACCTCTCCAACCGAAACAAGTAATGCTTTATGGCGGATTATGAGGTCGGCGGTGGTACCTCCCCGGTTGACCTATAGTTCTCCCACCTTTAAAGCATTTATTTATCTTTCTCTAAATTACAGTTCCTTCCGATAGTAGTCTCCTGGTGATAATAGTAGACACAAACCCAAACCAACGTTATATTACTGAGGATCCGAAAGTCCTAACAGGATGTCTGGATGCTGTCATTGCATTTGCAAATTCTCACTTGATGCAGAAATCTAGGAATCAACTTGCTGTGATTGGATGCCATTTTCATAGAAGGTATTTTTATTGTGTACTTGATTATTACAAATCTTATTCTGTTTGAAATTTGATTTAGTGGACACCTGTCATAGTACTATGTTTAATTATTTCAGTAAATAAATTATAAAATACATATTTTTGTATATATTAAAACATCTGTTTTTCATATATTTTAAACTTTACTTGCAGTGAATACTTGTACCCATCACCGGGAAAACCATTAGATGTACGTCAAGTAGACGGCCAATATGAGTTATTTACTTTAGTTGAGAAGACAATCAAAATGAGGTACTCTGTTTTTTGTATATTAATCATATGCTGTCAAGCCATTTTTCAGTTTTTTACATTTTTTTATGTGTTAGAGTAGCTAATATGCATGCAAACCACCTGATGTTAAGTAGTCGCATCATGGGTTATGACTACTTAAGACACTTTGAAGCAAGGCAACCATCTTAGTCCTCCAGAGTAACAACGCGTCTATGTTCGAACTTCGAGTTTTTAAAGGTGGTAGAGCCATTAGAGGTCGCCCGGGGCGGTACCACCGCCACCGTCATAACCCGCCGTAAAGCAACGTGTTTCTCATGTATTGTGTTTCAGTTGGGGAGGTGTGGTTGCCGGAGACACAATATTGGAGGCGACCATCTTAGTCCTCAAAAGTAGGAACGCATCCGCATCCATCCTTAAATAGAACTTTTGTTCTGTTTGAGATTGGACATGGTTGTCCATGGGCTGCAGTGACCACTTAACATCAGGTGGCCTGAGTGCCCATTTCTTACTCTTTCATTTAAAAAAAAAGAAAAGATAAGATTTTAGTCATTTGTTACTCTTCTCATATTAAAAAAAATGTGTATGTTAGTCAGGTGTCTGTTCACCATAGTATGGGCTCCACCTAGTTTGGGAAAAGATCATTTGTTATTTATGTCAAGATATATCTCTAAATATTTAATAAAAAAAGTTCTGGATGGATTTCACAGCTATCAACAACAGTTACAGTGATTCCTGAGGAAGGGCCTGGTGCATAATAAGTTTTTTTTTTTTGTAAATTGGACGAGAAATTAAATAATTAAATTCAATATAGTAATTCAGATGTCTTCGAAATAGATTTTTCTAATTGTTCGTTTTTGCAACTAGGTAATGACTGGATGTATGTATAAAGGAAAAGTAATGTAAGTAAATATAAAGTCTATAACCTGAGAAAGCTGGGCGGGATCCCTACTATTAACTTACTATAAACATTTTGAATTTTTGAATATATTTCAATGATATTTTTTGGTTTTTTATTTACAGGCTAGTAAACTTGATCAAGAGTCAGCCTCAAGAAGAGAAACCCGGGGAATCCTTACTAGCCGGCGCTATTGCTATGGCTCTCTGTTATATCATGAGAGTAAGTTTAATTTTATTTCATTCTTTTTATATTAGAAGACAACAAGCATGCAGCTCACATTGTGCTCTATTATGTCATCATATTCTCCACCACCTGTATTAATTTTATGTGTCTACGCACAGTATTTAAAGAACAAAAGTTATTATTATTTTTTATTACTATTATAGTAAATATACTAAATACTAAATAGAAAATAAAATAAAGAAAGATAGAATCTTAAAATCATATATTTCTTCACTAACTACAATAGGGTGAGTGACGCGCGGTACGCCTAATGACAGTGAGCGAACTAATTCTAATTACTAAGAAAAATTGCCAACGGGTGTAAACTGCTGATATAGGAATATACATGCATTGCCCATACAATAATAATTAAGATGTAGCTTATAACGTGACCAGAGGAACAGGTACTGTGTACAAAATTTGAGGTGAATTAAATATACAGTTTTAGCATTAAAGAAACACAAAGTTATGGACAATGTTTCACTTTTATATAATAGTAAGGAATTCCAGATGCGTAAGGAAGCCGCACCGGGTACCCGCATGTGCAGTCGGATCCTGGTCATAACTGGCAGCTCGGACACCGCTGCCCAGTACATCAATTATATGAATGTCTTCTTTGCTGCACAGGTAACGAACACAAATTAAGCTATTTGATGATTTCTGTTAAGCCGAAGTTTGACTGGTAGATAATGGTTATAAAATTAAGTCTGCCTTTTGTTGATCGGTGATTTTTGTATGGTATAATAAAGACTAAATAAATAAACCTATGACACAATAGAAGTTGAATGCATAAGGGTAGGGAACGCATAAATAGGACTAGACATTTATTACAATTAATAAAAAGTTTCATATCTTGAATACCTACAAAGGGTTAGTTCATATCTCGCGCAGAGATTTGCGATTGCAATTCAAAGCGGGAATGCGACCAGCGTTCTTGGCACCGTGCCGCATGGACAAGGAGTTCCGTTTAGATTGTTTTTTAAGATTATCATTAATATAAAAGTGTTTATTTTATTTATGAAATTCTAATATATACTGAAACTATGACCTCCTCATTTATATTCCAGAAACAACAAGTGTTAGTGGATGTGTGTTCGTTGGACAAGGATCTCAGTTTGCTGCAACAGGGCTGTGACATCACCGGAGGACTGTACTTGAAGGTGCCTTCTCTAGAGGGCCTGTTGCAGTATTTATTGGTTAGTAACCCAAGAGAAATGTCTAATTATGAACTATTTTAAAAAGTAATACAGATTTTAAAACATAGAAACAGTTAGCAGATTTTAAGTATTTGCTGAAGCCAATGCTTGCAACCTGAAACTAGCCTGAAATCTTAACTGAGCCTCACATGTAGATATGTTAGGGACAGAGATCATCATCAAGAGACGTCCTAGCCTCTTTAGGCGAGGTATACGGGCCTCAAAGTAAACTCTTTGCCTAGGCTTGAACTTGTGGTTCACCCAACTTAACTATAACCCTCGCCCACTGTTACGTAGGGGGTGGGCTCGAGATAATCCCACTGGCATGGTCGCCATGTTTTTATTTGCAATCGTACCATGAATATGTTGGCTTGACATCACGTTCCACGATCCAACAAAGGATCTCACATTGACATCTCGGCAGTGGGTGTTCCTGCCGGAGGCGTCGGAGCGCAAGGAGCTGGTGCTGCCGGGGCGCGGTCGCGTGGACTACCGCGCCGCCTGCTTCTGCCACCGCGAGCTGCTCACCGTCGGCTACGTCTGCTCCGTCTGCCTCAGCGGTCCGTCGCCGTCCTTCCCACTCCTCCTGACATATTCATAACAACCGACGTAACCAAACATAACCTAACCTTAAAACTTGTCTTATTTTCAATGTAACTTGCTTTTATCCCTAAATTACTTTTTATGTAAATTTACGTTTCATCTAATTTATCTTTTTTACATTAGTTGTCTTTTTATGCAAACTTATCTTTTTTGTGTAACTACTTACATACAACTCCTTTTTTTTGCTATAAGTAGCAAAAGCCTTAAATGTAATTTATCTATTTTACCTAACCTATCTTAGTTATTTACCTTATCTTTTTCATGTAACCTAGTTTTGTAATTTGTCTATATTCAGCATGATATTAGTCACATATGCGGATTATATAAAACTCAATGCCTCCCACGGACATCTGTAATTAACTCCACTTCAATAGAGACTCGATACAACCTTAATAGAACCTTAACATCCATCCAAGTTGGTCACAGATGCATTGCCACGGAAGATAATACAATAATTTGTTTAAATATCTCTCTTACCGTAACTGTCTAATTTGAATACAGATTTTTTTTTCATTTATAATGGAAAAATATTATTGAAGGTACATATGACCTTAACACTTTCCCTGCGGGGTACAACACTGTTGTGTTCACGTCGGCGCTACAAAACTGAGCGGAATTACGTCTGTGTATTCGTAAATAGTACACAGATGCTAAAAAATAAAATATTTCTATAAATTGTCAGCATATCTTCAGTCTAGTGAACACGGCTCCAGTTTAGTGTCGCCTCCCTACACTGTCCCGATCTAACGTTTGACCGCTGCAGTCAAAGTGCTAAATATACATTTAAAATATAAATAAGTGATAAGGGCTTCAAATATAACATCTTTTTTTTCAGTGTTCTGCAAATTCAGTCCTATATGCACGACTTGTCAGTAAGTATCTCACTATATTTATAAATAATATAAACATTATCAGTAACATCTTAGTAGTAGGATTAACCCTTGCACATCACGGGCTTAACACGTTCCCTGCGGCGCGGATATATATGATCCGGTCAGTATAGCGGGAGGCGGCCCTAAACTGGCAAATTTTAACGCTAAAAGATAACATTTTAAGAGGGATACATAATATCAAAAAAATAAGTTAAATTCTCAAAGATGTTTCATACATCTATGAGAATATAATTTGTTTTTTGTCTATCAAACTATTTTGCGAGTTAGCAGGTCTAAGGCCTTAAACCATTTTGATAGGAGATCCGCTCATCTTAGAAACAATAATGGGTTCATTAAAAAAGTTGACAGGTGATAGAACTATACTTCGATCGGGGAGGTACCACCTCCGCTCTCATAATCCACCGTAAAGCATTACTTGTGTTACGGTTGGAGAGGTGCGGTTGCGGGCTATAGTTTGAAACGAGGCGACCATCTTAGTCTTCAAGAGTAGCAACGGATCTTCATTTGGATTCAGATAGGATTTCGGTTGTGTTTGTGGTTGTACGTGGATGTCTATGGGCTGCGACTACTTAACATCAGGTGGCTTGCATGCTCGTTTGCTACTTTTCTCACACAAAAAAGTATATGTGATCAAAAATATATCATATAAAAATATTAAAAATATATTAGAATATCACTCAATCAAGAATCGAATCAATGATCTAACGTCTACAGACCCATTAAATATATCACGAAACAAGTGGCGCTGCGGTAATGACTTACAGACAGTTCTAGGTTTGATTCCCAGCTATGAAAACATCTGAATGTTTCATTTAAATTTCTGTTCTGGGCGTTTGTGTTGTTGTATTTATGTCCATGAGACCCACGACACAGAATCCTATTATAAAATTGTGAATGTAGAAAGTATTATTTTATTTAGCCTTGTTACAAAATTAGTCTTCAAGACGACTCTTAATTATTATTATTTTATTCACAGCACTGTATTCAAGATCGGAGGTCCACTTCCTATCAAGAATAAGAAGAGAAAACTGAAGGTCTAGGATTATTTTTAAGTTATAAATGTAACTATAAATGTAATTCACAAGCGTGCAGACCACCTGATACACTAAGTAGTCGCTGCAGCCCATGGACATCCACTTGCAACCTCCAACAGGATTCAAGCCCTATCTGATCTCGTACGTAGATGCGTTGCTACTCCTGAGGACTGACTGGTCTTCTCGCTTTAAGTAGGCAACTGCATCTCTCCAACCGAAACAAAACTTGTCTCGCGCCGGATTGTGAGGGAAAAGATGGTACATCCCCAGTTGAGCTGTTTAGGAAACGCACATAGGCTGAGGCTTGGTAAAGAAGAGTTGGTACCTGTCGACTGAAGTAAATTTGAAGCGCGTATAATTTAAAACTTCAAGTAAACTATTGATAAAGTTAAGAACCGTAAGGCGCGGTTGTGAATTGGATGGGTGACCGTTAGTAGCAATACATGTACATTTCTATGCTTTGGAGGACACGTCAGCAATAATTCGCGAGTTTCATCGAAAGATTCGGTAAATGGCGGTCGTTTAACTCTCGAGAGTCAATATGAGCGGTTTTAAAATATCAATTTGACTACTTGGCCACTAACCCGTATCTCAACACGCATTGGAGAAATATGGTGGAGGACGCTCCAGGCTTCCCCCCATGGGGAGAGCTGCCTGGTCAACAGTGGGCCACAAAAGGAGCCAACTACAGTTCCACCTATATTAATATCTGTATTCTTTATTGTACATATTTTTGTGATGTGAAATATAAGTTTTATGTATGTCAAATATTTTATTTTATGCATTTAGTCCCTTGACACTTTCCCTACGGCGACTGTCTACTTTAGCGGCTTTTACGCACCTGTTTTGTAGGTACAAGTCGGTTTGGATTACGGGAGAACAAAAGTGCTGTGTTTAAATCGGCGCTACAAGACTGTTGCGGACATTACGTCTATGTATTCGTAAACGATACAAGGATGCTAAAAATACAATATTTGTGTAAATTTTCGGCACATTTTCACTCTAGAGAAATAGGCTCCACTTTTATGCAGATAGGATCTCAGTCGTGCTTGTTGTTGTACGTGGATGTCTGGGCTGCGACTTAACATCAGGTAGTTGGCATGCTCGTTTGCTACTCTTCTCACATAAAAAGTTGATGATTATTTGAAATATATTAAATAGCAAATGATTACATTGATAACAAAAATCTAGATAGATATTATAAAGGTGCCGACTGTCTATCTTGTTCTGTTTTCAATTAATAATTAATCGAATGTCAAATCATTCTAATTAAGATCGTAATTTGATATTAATAATCAAGTTGTGACGTAATAAAATTAACGATTTGTTACTTGAACAACTTCCTTTTTTGTATTAGAAGAGTAGCAAATGCGCATGCAGGCCTTCTGATGTTAAGTAGTCTAACTTCAAACAGAAATAAAGTCCTATCTGTGGTCATACTTAGATGCATTGCTATTCCTGAGGACTAAGATGGTCGTCAACCTTATTAGTACAACCGGCAACCACACTTTTTCAACCGATATACTCGTATTAGAGTCACGGCGGATTATGAGAATTATGGTGGTACCTCCTCGGTCAAAATCTGATTCTATCGCCTATGAGAACGAAGATAAGGAGGACCTTCTAAGGGGTCCTTATCTGAAGAATAAACATGACTATTATTAATCCATTATAGATTAGCACAAATTTGTTAGTAAACTTTGCTTTGACAGGTTATTTGAAAATAAAAGTCTTTGATACAAAAATCCATTATCAGTCTTTATTTACATGCAAACTTTCAATATAAACAAAAAGGGTTCTACGAATCAGAATTAAAAGAAAAAACAACAACATATTTTTATACACATTGGCTTTACATATTATATCTTCCTTCCTTATGAAATACAAATAGCAAACGATAATGTAATTTTTTCTCCCGGTCAACTTTAGCCAACAGGCGCTCAAAGCCGTTGTACTGATTTTACATTATACCCTTGACGTTCATTAAGTGTGAATACCTTAAAATGAAGTAAAATATTTGTATTTGAATTTGCAGTTCAACTGTTAAGTGGTCACTGCCTATGGAGATCTGTAACCAAATTCTTTATAGAACAAGAGGCCAAATTGAAATTGACCACAGACGTACTTAATGCTTCTTCTGAGGACAAAAATTGTGTCCCATTTGAAAGAAAGCCAACAACTTTCTAAGGAAATATAAGAATTGCTTCACGATAGAAACGAGTGTGACGGTAGTAGGTACCTTCTCAGCCGTACTCTACAGGTTCTACCACCTACCAACTTATTAAATATTTAAATTAATATATGTTTACTTTATTATCATTTTATACAATATCATTCCTAAGTACTTGTGCAAAACCAAACCTTACATATTAATGGAACTAATTATTAAGTACGATTAGATAATCTCATATATTTTATTACAATTATCACAAAATAACATACGATAGACATCGCTGATTAATCTACAGATCACAAAGATATACTATATACTTACAAATATCACACTATTTTATACAAAACGTTTCTAAAACACACGCAATAAGGCTAGACTATGTTTCACATGCATAGTGGAACACTAACCCATTAGCAGATAGGTCAGAGATGAGTTACACCCAGATACAGTCTTTTGTTAGCGCCATCTACCTTCTACCGTTTGAATTAAATTGAAATTACGCATAACTACCGCCCCAGCGATACACCAATTTTAATTTTATACATCGACAAGTAAGATAAGTTCTCATAGCAAGATCTTTTGCGTTTTTTTTATTGTGAAAGAGTAAGAAGCGAGCATGCAGGCCACCTGATGTTAAGTGGTCACTGCAGCCCATGGACAACCACATCAAATAGGACAGAAATTCTATTTAAGGATGGACTTGGATGCGTTCCTACTCTTGAGGACTAAGATGGTCGCCTCCAACAATGTATATCCGGCAACCACACTTCCCCAACCGAAACACAACACTTGAAGAACATGTTGCTTTACGGCGGGTTATGAGGGTGGCGGTGGTGCCGCCTCGGGCGAGCTCTAACGGCGCTACCACCTTTAGATCCAATTCATTCCAAGATTCCAAACAATCGTCTTTTTGAGTTGAGTCAGTATTCCATTAAGCATGCGATTTATCCGATATATCGTGTCGGGATAAACTAAGTTGCAATTGGTAGTTCGTCACACTTATATGTCGTATTGCGATACATTCTGATATTTTTTGGAGACAAGCACTTTTAATAAAATCCACACATTACGACAAGACACGTCAAACAATTGTAAATCCAGCTTACCTAATTCATAAGCCACCACTTGAAACCACATGCAAATGTAATGTCAATTGATTTAAAATGTTAAATATGTTATGTAGGTTGTTTAAATATGTTAAGATTTTATTTTAATAAAAAAATAATAAATGCTTCCCATTTATTTATATTTTTTATTGAAATAAATTAAAGAGATAATATTCATTTAACTTTCAACATTTATACAATCCAATTTTAAAAAAGGTATATTTAATAAAATTATACCTTTTAAAAAAATTACTTAACCTATTTTTAGACATATTGTCTATGATAGGGACAAAATGATTTCGATCTGGCAACCTTATCTGTGTTTTTATATATTAAATTGGGGACAGTAGGTAATTTCAAAATCAACAATCATCATTTGATCTTTCCTCGAATACGCTACAAGTATACCTCAACTTAGCCACAAATTATATATTTAGGCAACATACCTATCAAAATTAACTAAAAAGATAAAGAGATAAGGGAACGTTATTTTTGTCTTTCATATTAAGTATAATCATAAATCGCCTATTATAATGTACATAAAGAAATACTCATCATGAAATTATCAAATTCGAGACCTAAACTAACGATTTTTATCATTAAAGAAATTTTAGGCGCCGTATTATATCTGTTAGATTAGATAGCTGGGCTAATGTGCTGTTTTCATAACGTTAAATATGTAGGTAACATACTCAAGGTTATAAAAACAGCTTATAAGTGTTGCAGCTTACTTAAAATATTGAAACTGGGTTCGGTTACAGATGTCTATATACTGAATGTAGATAAAAATGAGCCCTCATGGTAAACAAACCATCACGTACAATATTAAATAAAAAAAATTAAAACAAGTATTGGACATGATTTGTTATTCATTATTGTCAATTTGAAAATAAATTCGTAATAAGTATTATACAAGTGTTTTATTTGTTTTGGAAGTAGAAGTAGATAGATAGGTCTTTAAATATTAATGCGGCTTGATCGCTTTATTTCCCGCAAATATAATGGAAATTTTATAATTCTAAAGGAGTTTTAAAAATATTATTCCTAACAATACAATATTTAAATCTTCCATATCTTTTGCGTCATAATATCGCGATATTACACCGACGGTATCTCGACAAGTCCGTTATAACTTGTCTAAGGCATATGATAGATATATAGAAAAATGTCTAAGGCATATAGATAGATATATAGAAAATTATAGATATAAAACATTAGAATATAATATATTGAACAATTACAGATTATTACAATGAAGTAGCAGGCATAATACGATAAGTTAATTAGGATTTAATTGATGCGTAGCTCATAGTACCATAGATAGTTACTTAAGGCGTCATTCGATCACCTATGTTTGTCAAAAAAGCATTTTCATCCCGTTGCGAATTAATAAAACTGATAGAAATGTTATATTGTTAACATTTAATGACGTACTACTTTTATGCCATACTTTGATATCTATGACTACAATTAATAAATAATATAAAATATTATATATCATAAACTATAAATACATTTGTTTAATTAATTACAAAAATAGCTAAAACTTTTAATAATGTATTATAATTCCTTGTAATAAGGAATTATTAAGCTGAGGTTATTTTATTTTATTTATTATTACATAGGAGTCTTAAAATATAAGGTCTAGATATAAAATCAGACTTATAAATATGAAAAAATGTTCATATTGATTTTATTTGAGCGTTTTATGGCGCCATAAAACGTTCGCTATTATTAATGCGTAGTTCACAGTTATAAGTACACTTGAATTTACAAATAGAAGCCTCGTCTTGTCTGTCAAGTCCATTGTTGTCTTTCAATGGCAGGTATTTATACAAATTAAACTTCGAAACGCACTAAATAATTAGAAAATTATGCTAAAGTCATTCTACTTTCACTTGTTAATTTGAGACATTTACTCTATTACAAATATTTCTTTTACAAATTGCTGCCCTTTTCTTCTTTTATAGACTAGCCTAACGATAAGGCAGAAGGGCCACCTGATGGAAATCAGTCACATTACCCATGGATGTTGGCAACACCAAACCACTTTTTAAACTATGCTTTTACATTATCAACCAAATTGTTTCCCTCTATAAGGTACTGATCTCGCCTTAGGGTAACACAAGAAGGGCTACGTTGTGATCCACCACATAGTCTAAATGCGGATTGTTATACATCACACACCTCAGAAGACTAAGAATTTTGAGGTTTCTTCACCATATTTTCCTTCATCTTCAAAGCAAATTATAATTGATTTCTAATACGCAAATAAAAGATATGTACGAGGTGTGTACCATCTCTATTTAGTAAAATTATAAGCAGTCCAAACCTAAGTTTAATTTTTCTAACATACATAAATATATGTCTACCTTAACTCTGATTATGTTACATTTAAAATCAATATTTAAATGATCTGTGTCATAATCCCTAATATCTTATCTCTTTATCTCAAGTGACCTGTTCCATAATCTCTAAAATAATTATTACCTAATGTTACCCAGCGTTATGTTTTGTCTATAATCTCAAAGGCGATATCTATCTCTTCTTCAGGAGATGTGTTATCACAACTGTTTCGTCGAATTTCGGGTTTTTTAGATTCATTGAAGGTAGTTTGGTTCGTCGGTGCATTGACATGGTACTCAACACTCTTTGATTTTGCATCTGATTGGTAATTCTGTAAAGAAACACATACGATTTAAGTTTTATGCTTGTTAAAGTATACAGTTATTTTGACGTAAGTAGAATGACATTGGAGTAGAGACCGCTATTAGGCAAAGGAAAATAGGACGCCACATTGCGAGGTGGCGCGGCCAACTACGCCGTACAGGGGTGCGACTTGTGAGGCCCACGTCCAGCAGTGGACTGACACGGGCTGAAGAAGAAGATCGACATTCGAATGGCGAGGTACCACCGCCACAGCTAGCGTGAACAATTGTCCCGTTTTGGTAGACGCGTGGTTACGAGTTTACTAACATATGGAATTACAGTCATTAGGAGTAGCAATGCATATATGATTATCTTGAGGACTTTTGCTATTGAATTATCTATTATAATTATTAAAAAACCGATTTCAAAGAAATCTTGTTTTTTAAAACCTTACATACTGTATCTTTACACTTTCATATATACAGTAAGTATTCAATTATAAATTAAACTGAACTTCAATATAATATTTCATTCCCTGTTTTTTATTATTTCGAGAATAAATAACGAATTATCTCGTCATTATTAAATGAGCCCAAATGGAAAGTTGACAAAACCTTTCGAAATAAAAAATAGAAATTTTCAAAAAGGACCTAAGATTTTTCGATTAATAGTTGACGGGGTTATGTGGTAACAATCTTAAAAGTATTTAAGTCGTTTGAAAAAAAATCTGTCTCTTGACTGTGACAGAATTAGCATCACGCCCTTTTATTTCATCTAGAAAACGGTAAAAAACTAAAAAAATTAGATTTTGAACAAATAAACATTTACATTTATATTCATATAAAGAAGAAGATAACAATTTCCATAGACTGCAGTGACCACTTACCATTAGCTGGTAAGTGTTTGTTTACGTACTATGAAAGTACGTTGACAATGTATATAAAGTACTTTTATCTGCATATCTTTATCTTTATCTTTATCTTTATCTTTTTTTATTTTATCTCTTGATAAAATAGGTTAATTATTACTTCTCCATAAAGCTCCAATGATAGCGAATTCCGCTTCCGATTAGCCTGTCTCATTCTGCCAGACCTGGAGATGGACAGCTTCCGCCTGAGATCCAGCTGTGTAGTGGGATCCTTCTCCTCTTCTGGCTCCTCGTAACGAGAACCCTTCCTTCGCTCGGTTGAGTTGAAAATAGATTTGATGAACTTTTCCATTTTTACGTACGTACTCTTTAATTTGAAATTCAATATTCACTCCACACACTGGTAGGTGTTACCTACTCATGTTAAGTTCATCTGCAAAATAAATATATCGTGAATAGCGACAAAGGCATTTTATTTATAAATTATTTATGTTGTTATTAAAAAAAACCGCAATACATTTATTTCGCTGGAAATGTACCTACTATTCACTTCACAGATTGTGTAGTTATAATTTATACGTTAGGTTTACCTACAAAAGCAATTTTTTTTAAAGTGAAATATTGACCTTTTTTAATTTTAAAGTGCCTCTTAGGATAATTGATACATATCTACTTAACAAAATATTTTAATGAGATCGCATTAACAAAAAGGCAAAAAATTCGACAAACTAAGTTTAGTTCCAAAAGTATTTCAAAAAGACATTGCTGCTTGAAATTACCATAGAATTTAAGGATTACCCTACTTTCTTAGCGAGAAATATTCAATCTTTCAATCAGTCATTATTCAAAAACAATATGCAGACAATATAAAAAGAAGCACTTTTCATATATTACGATAGGTTTTAAAGTCATGACACCCCGGTAAAGCCCCATAACGCAACTACATTGTGTAGTAGTGGTATTTACTGTCAAACCACAATGATCTCTACCGCCTTTTTTAGCAATTTCTAAAAGGAGTGTGGAGTGAGGAGGAATTTCTAAATGGGTAGTATGTTATTGGACTACACTTATAAACGAGGCGACTATCTCGGTCCTGAGGAGTTGCCGCATGTCCGTACAGCCTTCGATAGGACCCATTTGACGTGAGATGTAAAAGCCCATGGGTTACTCTGACTTCTTATTATTTAATACTCTTATAACTTAAAGATATGTTCAAAAATATGTCTATATTTACCTTGTATCTTTTTTTTTTAATATATTTGCATAATTCTTTGAATCATAACTCTAAGAAGTAATTTATCAAAATCTAGAACATCCTTATAAAGTACATAGATCTTATTTTCCACCGACAAAGGTATTATTAATAACCTGCAATTATTTTATTAATTTATTGCAAGGAGAACTAAGTATAGGCAATAATATCTGTATAATAATATCTTATCTTATTATCTTGATGGATACGTGAAGATACCTATCATTAAAATACATTACCTAGGCACTTATAACAAAGTTAAATAAAATAATAATATAAATATGTGAAGGGCAACAGAGTACCTACGTAGAAACTTCAGTTTTCTTGCATGCATTTTGTGTACTAACTGATAGGGTTTAGGTAACAACTATAATGCAAGTGCCTATATTTTATTATGCATTATAAGACACAGGTATCGTCGTAAAAGAAATAGTGTTTTTTTTTATACAAAATTAAAGTAAAATGTGTTGGATTTTTTCCAAAGTTTAAGTAGTAAATGAGCATGCAGTTACTTTCAGACGATTTTAGAGTTCATCTGATAATAAAGTGGTCATTACCGCCAATCAACATCTGGCATAACTTTGCCGCGAAAAAAGTGCCATCTGAATAGCAAAGATATGTTCCTACTCCCAAAGACTAAGATGGTAGGTATGAGCCGCCCACCATACCTTTCCGCCAACTCACAAGAATTGCTTCACGTAAATAAGGATATGGCGGTGTTACCTCCCTGATCGAAACGAACAAATTTCAAACATTGGCATAATTTCATATAGAACAGGAGTCCCACTTAGCATCTCTCACAAATGCCTTGCTTGACTAGCTTTGAGAACTACGATAGTCGCCTAATACGTGACCTCATATGTACCTTAGAGAAACGACAATCACATTTCTACAGAAAAGAAATAATTGTTTCACCATAGAAATGTGTGGTCATATTAGACGATTTCCCCGATTAAACCTTACAGACTCTACCTATACCTCGGAAAATGGTATGTAATATATAGTCAGCACTACATTAAATAGAACATTTAGTCAAAATTAATCACAAGTAATTTCTGCACAAATATCATATAACCGGTTGATAGTATGTCTACAAGTGTAATGATGTACAAAACTATAATTTAACTAAGCACATTTATCTATTTTAACTTTTTATTTGGATGTATTTATACTTAATGGGTACTTAATAAGTGGTAGAACTTTATTTCGACGTGGGGGGTATCGAGACCGCCCCCATAACTTTCGGCGCAGTAATTCTTATGTTTCGGTTGGAGATATTTGGTAGCTATATTTATAAACAAAGCGACGAAACAGGACTTTATTCCTATTTGAAGTTACATGTGGATGTCCATGGGTTTGCAGCCACTATTTAACTTCAGGTGTCCCGCACACTCATTTGCTACTCTTCTGAGATAAAAAATCTAAACATATGTTAATAGAAAAGTGTAGATTCCTTGATAGCTTGATACTGTGAATTTGAAGACTTAAATATAATATGAGGCAACCAAATTTAGGTCTAAGGTGTAGTGACACAAAGCATCAGTTAGGGCTCAATTTTGTACACCGAGGGCACTGCTGCTTTCACCAGAGTCCTCACATCCTCTTTGCATGCATTGGATGGAGCATGAGGGGGTTATATTATGTAAAATCCCATAAACGTGATCTCCCAGGTGATCTTTGGAGGATTTCCCCCAGCAAAAAAAATATGTTTATATTCTGAATTGATTACAGATGTACACAGGTGGCAATGACCAGTTTACAATAACCACATTTCACGCATTACTCGGGTGATCGATAAAACCCATAAGCACTAAAAAATAGTACGTTTATGCCGTTATAAAAGAACTAATTACCTACCTCAGCTCTTTCTTGATAACTTAACACAAGCACTCGTCAAATAATAACACGTGTGGAATAATTTGCAAGCGATAACTCACTACATTGTGTTTGCAAATTTCCTACTATTTACCATATCCACTTGATAAGACGCGATAGTTTATCATTCGATATAGAGTTTTTATGATAATGATATAGAATATCATTACGGTTAATGATTATGTTTACTGTAAGCTTTTGATTTGTGATACTGCTCAGATTACAGGACGGGAGTGTAATGCAAAATGTTGTATGCATTATTATATCTCCATGTTGCTTTTATCGACAGTAAATAGCGTGAAGGTCGCGTAAAAATTGCATTAGACTAGTTAAAAATGCTCGCGGAGTCTTATCGCATTAATTATCTTAAAATAATCCTTGAACAAAGCAGCTACTATGTTCTAACAGGCATCCGTATGCATCTAATGCCGTTTAGTGAGAATAGTTTTGTGAAACCATGATTCAGTTTACAGAGTAATAATAACGCTTAGTTGTGAATACTTAGGAGGCACAAAGACGTTTTCACAAGCACCCATACCCAGATTTAAATTCAAATATTTTGATTCCTTGTAAGGTATTTACATACCTATGCTTAATGAATTTCAAGGATACAATGTAAAATTAGTACATTGGATTTGAGCGACCCATGGGCTAAAGT
>DWON01003317.1:0-18292 GCA_018251015.1 Phocides pigmalion okeechobee
AACTTCTGTTCTATTTGAGATTGGACGTGGTTGTCCATGGGCTGCAGTGACCACTTATCATCAGGTGGCCTGCATGCTCGTTTCTTACTCTTTCATAATAAAAAAATGATATTCTAATTATCAATACAAGTAAATAGGAAGAGGTTATCAAAACATTTTTGTAAAACAAAAAGTCACGGTCAAAAACATAAAAAATGTTAATTTTGCTTTAAATTAAACAATAGTATTTTAATACAAGTTTCCTTTCCCATACATAAAGAAATTAAGTCGTATGTTATTTTGTCGCTTGGCCCTACAAATCATGATATCTTAGAAGATAAACATGGCTTTCAATCACTGAGTGTACTATTACTAGGTGCGTGGTGTTATTTACAGCGGGACCAATCAGTATGTAAATATGCAGGCAGTGCCGGATTCTCACAAACAGGAAGAATTCCATATTGTTAAGTCGAACGATTGTAAATCAAAGCATTAAATGTGATTTGCTTTTATGTGTGTGGAAGTAGAATGAATGAATATTTAGAATGTTCTTGTAAAAACTTCGGTGTATGATTTAAAAGTAATATTACAGCGGAATAATATATAATCATTTGCATGGTTCGTGATCAAGGCGAAACTCACTTACTCCACTGGTTCAAAATATCGGCGATCAAAAATAAAAAATCGTTAATCGTGAATACCTGGTACACAGTAAAATTTTGGCCTTGACGTCGCGTTTTTTGGAAATTAAAGATTTCATTCGTATGATCCAGCACTTTGGAACTTAACATATTTTTATGGCGTTATTAAGTATTAAAAAGAAAAACAAACTAACGCTATAATATGAAAAATCAAGTTAAATATACTGCGCGTTATTGGGAACATGCATTTAACTTTGAATACTTATAGTAGATAATTTGCCTTATCTACTTAGGTCTATGATCTTTGTCGTGTCTGTGTGGTATCAGCCGTTTTTCAAATAATAAAAAAATGATCTTGTATCTCTGATTAATTTTGCTAGAAATGCGATTTGCGGCTCAGATTACATCTAAATCAATTCGTCTACCTAGTAAGGTAGACGAATTAAGAGTAGTAACTCTGGACAATGTGACTGAAACAGCCCAATAGCAAAAGCCAAAATACCCTAATTTACTACACATAGTAGTAAATTAGGCTATAGTTAGTATAGCTAACTTTTGATAATATATAATATACAGATAAATAAAGCCATGGTCCTAATACTTTAAGTTGCTTCAATCCGGCACTGTATGTGGGGTAGAGCAGAAGGTGAATGTTCTGGAGTACGTGGGCAGTCTGCGCGGCGCGACAGCCTCTGGCGCGGTCTGCGCCCGTGCGCACGCTCCTCGATCCTGATCTAGTCTCAGATTACGCGAATACACCTTGCTCTTTTATTTGTCAACATACCGCCGGTATATTCAAACAAGTTTCCGTCATGCGTGTTCTGGTTTCTTTGATTCTTTTGACTATTTATCCCGCTTTGACGATACGTTACCGGGAATCCGCGAGTCCGGGGAGTGTATACAACTGTCAGCAAATGTCACGTTGCAACGAAAGTGTGGCATACAACAAGGTGCTACTAAAACGTGCGACGTTGTTATCAAAGTTCATATTCACGGGCAAAGTGTATAGTGTAAACTTGACCGCAAGTATTAAGATTTATAAGGTGAATATTCGGCGCGTTTTAAAGGGTGATCTAAATGACATAGGAGTGAAAGTCAGGTTCGATAGGGCGAGGTCTTTACGATTTAGCGATGCAACTGTTTTTGTGCAAAGCTCCTTTATAATAAAATGTCCCACGTTACGATTACGGACGTATGCGATATTTTTAATTGAGGATAGGCTGCCAGAAAAACCTTCGAGATTAAGTTTGGTGTTGGAACCAGTCCCACTGACTTTGAGGAATATTGACATCATTGAAGCTGCAATTAAAGGTACTTAGTTATATAGGCACATAATGAATATTTTATTAATCTAATATTCTATTTGAAACTTAATGTTGTAAAGTCATTTATAAAATATAAGGTTGATTTTAACTAAATTATTGTCTATTAGTAACATAAGAAGATGCAACAATAATTATTCGTTACTATATTTTTGGTCTTTAGAATCTATTATTTTTAAAACTGTAAATGTATACAAACGAATGCAGATTACGTTTATTGTTATTACAATAATGCGACTAACTAGATTCAATTTCATACATACTACTCTGATACATCTTATACAATTTCTCATACGAAACATTTTATTCAATACAAATAGCGTACTCGGTATCGCCGTCAACTGCAGTAGTTAGCGGCTGCGAGTAGAAACTATTAATTTACTCTAACTAAGGTTGTAAATGGTATCAATTAGTTGGAAAGTCAGTAGGAAAGAGGTAATTTATTTCTTTACAAGTAGGTATGAATGTTGTATTACTATAACCGTTAATAAGTACTCACAGGTATTTTAATAGAGGTGCGTAAGCTGAGTAAACAAGTAGGCGGCAATTAGTCGCGGGGCGGGGTTTTAGTTTGCGGTGACTAATGTTGCCAGACGTTCTGTTTTACACGGGATAACCCAATTCAGCTTGTGTAATAAAGTGCGCATACTGATTTGAGCAACTTCGAGCGCGGTACATAATTGAATGGGTGACCATAAGTGGATAAAATTTAAACGCATTTCTGTGCGTCGGTAGAGTTACGTCTCGTATTTTGGTTGCTGATGAATTTAAATTGTTGGTCCATAGGATTGATATTTTAATATTTGTTACATTGTTTTTTTCCCTGTTTTATACCATACAAATCCCTTTGGAAATTGATATATTGTTACAATGTCCAATATTTTGCGATGTCGTGGTTACACTAGCGGTGGCCGCAATGGTGGCAACTTATTGCGGTTACCGACCGAAAGCTTAATGACTTTTCAATATTAAGATTTACACTTGCTTAATTAGTTAAAATTACCATCTTATTCAATATTCGTTGCCAAACAATTCAAATAATAATTATACAGTGATTTAGATAAGTTTATTCCCGTAGTGCCTGAATGTTGTAGGATTTGCAAATCAGCTTTAATAGAAAAAAGCATTTCATTCCATTTGAGGTCTCATCATCAATTTACATTGATGAGACCACATTACAACCACAAAATTCACAGAATCCATGTTGGAGTCACGTTTTCACTGCTGAACATTGATCACACTCACACTCAATGAACATGTTTAGTCCCAAATCCCTAACGTTGGTCAAGTAGGAATTGACAGTTACACATCTTTGGGAACTTCATGAAGAACTCTCAGGCGTGGAAGTTTCAAGAACTTTTCTTTACAGCTATAGAAAGTGATATTTTTGTAATACGCACATAACTGGAAAATCAGAGATGCGTGCCACGGATGTAAACTCTGAACTTGAGTGCCGGAAATGTTATTACGAGGCAATTATGTTTATTTCTTGTAAAACGATACATTATATAACATTGAAAATTTTTATATGTGTGCTGTGGATTCGACGACCAGGGTTTATGAGACTGGAATCTACTAGAAAGTAGGCTATCATTGCTTCACTGCATCGTAGACGCCGGACTATTTAGTAATATTCAATATCACTTTACAATTAAATCGATTATTACGATTGGAATACGCATACATTTATAAGATGTCTTCATAAAAGGGATAAAAATAGGCACCACTGCCGCCCTTAAAATCCACCATGCTCGAGCCAAAACGTATGCTTAGGCTGGAGAGGTGTGGATGCCAGCAAAACTCATGTACGAAGTTATTACCTTACTCCTCAGTACCAATGTATATAGATTACATACGGCGTTATATAGTCTTCGCGGTTGCTTCTAGATGTCCATAGGTTGCATCGACCACTTCAAATGTGACCCACTTTTAACATAAAACCGTATGGACATTCTAAAACGTTGCAACACAACTGCATTTTAACAAAAATAAATGCGAGTACTTTTTAAATTTACAACAACAACACATACAAATTCGGTGCTATTTAAAGTTGAAAAAGCAGACGGAAGGTCCCAAAACAGCAGTTATTTAAGTCCGTACGAAATACACTAGCCATTGTAAATAAGGGTCTTTGTACATAACTTTTGTACGTATACAGTAACAGCAGAACGGATACTAGACAGACAGAGACTTGCAATGTTTTTTCACAGCTGCCCCAGAAAGACTATTATAATTTTGGATACTCTACTTCATTCCTTTTTCGATAATATAATATATAGTTTATGTGTTAGAAGTGTAGAAAACGAGCGAGCAGGCCAACAGATGTTATGTAGTCGTTGTAGTCCATAGAAAATCACATCCGAACACAGGCGACCTGAGATTTTATGTCGATCAAAATCAAAATCAATCAAAATATTTATATTCAAAGTAGATTCTTTACAGAACTCTTTTTGAGCGTCAATAAACTATCACCGACTCGTAAGGTGTTTTGTTTTGGAGAAGAGTCGACGAAAGAAACTCCAAAACACACATCTTGTTCATCTTTAAAATGTATTTTATAATGTAATTTACAAATTATAAATTAAACTAATGGAGCAATTGTTATTTCTGATTAAACTTATCTTCTGGAAATTTGTCTTATCTTAGTGTATAAAACAGAACACATGAGCGCTACGCTGCATCAAAGTTTACTTCTATAGAACTTCAGTCACAATTGAAACAATCAATCGATTTATTAAAAAGGATTAGGTCAAATAAGGAAATATTAACTTAGTTAACAAAGAAATATTCTAAAATAATTCATAAGACTTTAAATTCTTTAAGAAAACATCGCGAACACCTATCTGCATTGAAAAGTAACAACGAACAAACTACGTGCTCTGGGCAAATGCATTTTAAAGATTATTCTATCAAATTCAGTTTTCCGAGAGAGTCCTACTTTGAAGTAGATAAGTAGGTACATGCCACAGGAATATTAAATTTGTCTACTTCCATGTCTCCAGAAAGTTCCCCCGTGTTTTGAAGTTCCGTTTACCTGTGCGCTGCGGGGAGATATTAATTTTATGAAAGCTCCAACCAGCGGTGGAGTTGGGTTAGCAAATGGGAACCTAGATTTACTTAACGTTTACATATTTACGTTTGTCTCGTGGGATTTGGATAATTTTTTCACATTTTTTTAGTCTTACTCATTTACTATTATACATACTGTTGAGCATAATGTATGGTAAGCAATTTCTACCCACCTTTATATAGTGTATAAAAGAATGTAACTAACTAAACTAGACATCAATGTATAGCTGAAACCACTTATACAGAATCCTGAAACTTTGTAGATAGATTCTTTATATAGCGTAAGTAAGCAATAAGGAAAAAAATTGGAAATGCCAACTGAAGGGGTCAAAATAGGGGTTGAAAGATTTTTTAAAAGCGGGTAAAATACAAGATGAAAATTTATATGATTATTTGATTCCACTTGTAAATACCTTTGCTTTAATGTAGGGAATAATTAATCTACATGATTTATTTATTAACAAAGAAATGCAATATTGACTTATATTATTAACTGCTATAGCGAGTTTATGTTGGTGTTGTGTTTTTATATTTATATATACACTATGCGTACGATCGTAAAATCATTTGCTTGACGCTTGAACACTTCCCCTGCGGTTCACAACAATGCTGTGCAATGTACTCGTACACACCTCTGTTGTACGGACAAATCTGTACGAATTACGGGCGAACAAATTATATTGACATTACGTCTCTGTATTCGTAGATGATACACAGATTCTAGAAAATACAAAATTTCTGTATATTGTGGGCGCATCTTGTGTCTAGAGAAATAAGCTCCAGCTTAGTTTCGCCTTCCGCAACGCTGACCTGATCTAAGATAATCTATCTATCGGTCTAATACTTATGTCGGTTTAATAATAATATCAGCGTAGCAGTCAAAGGGTTAATACGTAACTAGGCACTTTAAATTGTGTTCATCGAATCAAATAATTCAATAAACCGCACAAACATTAGGGTTCGGTAATTAATATTTAATTGTACAAAACAACGGTAATTTAAAACATCCATTAGTATTCTGATAAGTCTTAAGTTAAAGAAGAAAGTGTAATAAATCAGTAGTTAATTTCAATAAATGTTTCTTGTAAGTCCGCTTACGTTTACGACGCGATCATGGCGAATAAGCCGGCTTTCCGACAATGACTTATTTGCCGAGTTATAAAAATGCGCTTCAATACCATTTTATGTTTATTTCGGTCTTATATTTCACACATCGTCGGAGCTGAGATTATAAGAACACGTTACGATTGAAGTCTACCTGTTTTATGACGTTTGTACTCAAGTGGTAGTACATATTATATATTTAGATGCAATTCACACGATTTAAAGTTTGAACTGTATTTAAAAAAAAGATAAAACGTTATGAACATTAATGTTAGAAATATAATGTGATTCTTCTTGAAAATCAAAGAGCCTTCTTAGTTGGCGATGCATTGACAACTCGTCTGGTGTTGCTAATGTCTATGGCGATTGCGACGGAATTTGATTTGCGGAATTTATATGAAAAAATACAACAGGTATAGTATCATTAATCGAAAGTCCTTGGCCTTGTCTATTAGTGTAAATCCTCAAAAATAGACAAAGTTATGTAACGTAGGGTGTGGTCGGAACTTGGATGGGTGAATGATATTGACAAAAAATGTACTATGGGTGGTTTAATAACATCGTATTAGAACACTATAATGTAGAATGTTCTAGCCTAACAGTAATTGTGGGGGAGAATCGTGCACTAGATTATTTAAATTTACGAGTATCGATACTTCAATTTATGATTATCCATTTGCCCATTATGGTTTCGTAGTTTCCCGCGGTAATATGAAATCCCCGTTATTTTTTCTTGTAAACCGCACTCGTGGCTAACGTTCAAAGTTTTGGCATATCATCCATCATAATTAATTTATTCCGTCCCGTTCTCAATATAGAACGATATTTTCGCCATCACACAGTGCCATATTACTTGTATTAATTTCACATATTTTCCGTTTTGAAATAACTTTCTTTTTTCTCATGTCCTCGTTAATATTTCAGCATTACTTCTATAAAACTTATTAGAGGTTTTCCTCCATTACATTTGAAGGATCAATACTATATCGATGTCTCAATATAATTATTTTAAAATATAATATTTAAGAATATTATATTTGTATTCTGGCCATAAATTTTAGCATAAGTTTGGGTACCATGAAGCTTCATCTTAGTTTTTGTAATACATTACAATTTTATACATCTAATAATGTATATTGTATATGTTATAAATATATGTTAAATGATCGTTGCTGCTGCTCAAAATCCACACTCATTATCAAACAGGATAGTAGTCTCTATGAGTTCATACATAAATGGATTGTGTTGTTAGAATTTAGGTAACCTTACCTCTAAGATGGTCACTGCATCTGTAAATAGACTTCGCGGGTCTATATTTCTAACTGAAGAAAACAAGAAAAATATGTTTATTATTTCGTAAACATCTCATTACAAACTTTAAGCATATTCAAAAAACTACGTGTAATTTATTCATAGGGATTAACCTGATGATAATCAAAATATTAGCAAAGGCAGAAAGCTTAATATCTAAACTTTGCAGATCGTTAAAGTTCATGATCGAGTTCGGTTCAACTTGCGTCGAGCAACTTTAGATCCTTTGGGAAAACAACACCAGCTAAGCTCTCTTCAAATCGCAAGCACAGCGACGCGGGATGGACGTTTTTAGAGCGCTGAAAGTTTTCCAATGAGATTAAACCGGCATTTATTAAAGCGAATCAATCGCTCGGGGACCTTTTAAATGATATCATTCAGTATCATTTGAGTAGTTATAATCGACCTGTCTCCAATTTAAATCGCCGAATAGCGATGAATTGAGAGTCCGATTCAGTGAATAATCTGATATAAAATGGTGTTTCAGATTTGTTTATGTGGAATTACCGTTGGTTTTACGTCTCGGCGGCCGTTGTATTTTTTTTATATACAACGGGCTCGATGCGCGATTCAATTTAACAAGTGAAGGACTGAGACCATTAAAATTTATAAAAATAATAAGTTGTTCGCAACGCAAGTATTTTTTTAGGTTCGAAGAGTAGCAAATGAGAGTGTAGGCTGCCTGATGTTGAGTCGCTGCAACACTTGAACATCCATCTCTAGCTTTAAACAGAACTGTAGTCATATAGAACGTGTACTACCTTGTTGTGGAGGCGTTGTTACTCTTAAGGATTAAAATGCTTGCCTTGTTAGTAAGTCTAACCGTTAATCAAACCTCTTTAAACGAAACACAAACATTGTTTCACCCCGGATTATGAAGACGGCGGTGTTTCGTTCCAGGTCGATATAGTTTTATGATCTATCAAAGACTTACCTTATCTCCTTTATTACAAAGATTTGAGCGTCAGGTATTTGATTAAGTGGAATAGCTTCTGGATGCAAGTTTGTGAGTAACGTCTTGCCCGCGGAGAGGTTGTTAAATCTAGCGCTCATAATAAAGGGGACGGTATTTGCGGCGCTCGCGGCAACTTGTAGTTCGATCCGATTCGCCGTTACAGAGTTTGCCGAACGTGTTTACGGCAGCTGAGCAACTTGTGTATTTAGTGGGTCAGCCAATATTAGGACAGTGACTGTGTGAACTCAGTATAAATAATTTACGCCAACTTCTGTCACAACGTTATTCCCTAACAAGTTTATCTTCTGATACGTTAATTGATAATTCAGTTCAGTCATAGTTCAGTTGCGAACAATAAAT
Source organism: Phocides pigmalion okeechobee (assembly GCA_018251015.1). NCBI lineage: Eukaryota > Metazoa > Arthropoda > Insecta > Lepidoptera > Hesperiidae > Phocides > Phocides pigmalion. The sequence continues at coordinate 8,742 of DWON01003317.1, forward strand.
AACGTGTTTATGCACCAGTTTTATACTTCAAAATTAATAATTGATTTCATTATCATATTGCCCATTGTTGTTCATAAGTACTTAACTTTACACCAGGAGAGCTGTGCACTTGCTTGTAGTTTTTTAGTAAATAATAATATCGTAACTTCATTCAACTAACTTCAAACCAGCAGCAATGCGATCCTATATATCTGGAGTTGAGAGAGATAAGAAAGAAATGTTTCTTGATCCCTTATTATTGTGCTACTGAGTTTTCCTAATTTGTATCTATTTTATTTCAAGTAAAAGTGATGCACTAAGTTAACGTCAACGTTACTTAGTTACATCGACGTCGGAGAGAGGTTGTTGATCTAGTGATAATAAAGGAAATGGTATTTACGGCATCCGTAGCAAGTTAGAGGTCGATTCGATTAACCGACACCGAGTTTGCCAAACGTGTTTACGGCAGCTGAGCAACTTGTTTAACCGAACCGTCATTACATGGCTACTAAGCAAACAGTTGTCGTCACAATATTGTTACCTGACGTGTTTGTTCCCGATACGAGGGTGCCAACGCTTAATTACCATTAGTTTCAAATACTTAGAATACGCTTCTGTTAAGTACATAAATAACTATCTTTTAAAAATTTGAAGTATTGTCAGGCGATAAAAAGAGCAAAATTTTATGTTATTGCAGTTAAAATCATTTTTTTGCATTTATAATATACTAGTTAAAACTATGGAGACAACAATTTATTGGATTTTCAGGAATTTTGACTGGTAAAAAAAATGCGAATTGAGTTTTTACGTTTAATAAGCCGCAACAAACGCAAAAGCATTTTTAATAATAAAATTCATTTATTGCCACTTAAAAAGAAATACAAAAAATATAAAAAAACTAAAAAAAACACCATAAAAAAGAAAAGACAAAAACAATATTACACACCAAAATGAAAACCTTAAGTATATTTTAGTTATAGGCAAAAGGACGTGTCTCGGCATTATCTGACATGGGATCATGACCCCATGCAGTGCTGTTTTTCAGACCCGTCCTCCTCCCTAAGGTGATATGTGGGAGAGCTCACGCAAAGAATTCCCCGTGCACAATACTGTAAGTGCCTTCGTCGTATGTATGCATGTGTAGGTTGTGTGTGTGTGTATGTGTTTACATCTGAGCGAAAATATACTGTCTGTTTTTCCCTTTAAAAATAAACCATTTTATCAAAAATGAAACTACCAAATAATACCCCGCCTGAAGTTAAGTATTTACTGCTGCCCACAAATACCGGCATTGCTATAGAACGTCCCATCTGAAGTCAATCACATAAATATAGTTTCTCGTGTGCAATAAGACTGTGGCTTCATGATAACTGAGCTATAACACTTATTAATAGCTATAACACTTTCCCGAAACGAAATAGTTGGTTGATGTTGCACTGTTTGTGGCTATGATATCTGCGCGGTTGAATAAAACATTTTTATCGCCTGTAAAACGTAATTATTGTTTATGTAATGGTGCTAGTACATGACACGCACCTTTTAAGTACCACGTAAGTATCTAAACGTTTGAAATGGGATACAATAGTTTTACATTGCTGTTGTAAAGCGGAAATCGGTGTTTTGATGGGTTTTGTTGTATTAAATATTGCAGTGTTTAATGGTGACGTATATTCATTAGAAATTTGACTGCGGCTCTCATGAATTAAATTAGATCGCTAGATAGATTATATCAGATCGGATCAGCGTTGCGGGAGGCGACACTAAACTGGAGTTTATTTGTGTATACTGAAGATGCGCCGACAATTAACTGAAATACTGTTTTTTAGCATATAGTTGGTAGAACCGTTCGAGCTCGCCCGGGGCGGCACCACCGCCACCCTCATAACCCGCCGTAAAGCAACATGTTCTTCATGTATTGTGTTTCGGTTGGGGAGGTGTGGTTGCCGGATACACATTATTGGAGGCGACCATCTTAATCCTCAAGAGTCGGAACGCATCCACGTCCATCCTTAAATAAAACTTCTGGTCTATTTGAGATTGGACTTGGTTGTCCATGGGCTGCAGTGACCACTTAACATCAGGTGGCCTGCATACCCTTTCACAATACTCTTTCACAATAAAAAAAAATGTGTTTCATCCACGAATATACAGACGTAATGTCCCAGTCACACCCAGTCTTGTAGCGCCGACGCAAACAGCACTTGTGTTCGCCCGTAAACCATATTGATTTGTATGTACAACACAGGTGTGTATAAGCCGCAATACATAGCAGTGTTGTACGTAGCAGGGAAAGTGTTAATAGACCGCGAGCCAGGAACAGATTTTCATGACAATTTCCTTCTCAGACAATAACTGATAACATGCTTCAGAGAGATATATCATGAAGCCTCATGAATGTCAATTGCAGTTTAGAGCGTGTGATGAGCAGTGGTCGCCGAATACATGCGATAAAATAAAAAAATCGTCGTGTCATTATCTCAATTACGTAACGCAGTTGAGGTTAACGAGGTTTCGTTATACTCCTTTCTGAGGTAGAACACGTATTTTCGTCCGATAAGAAATGTTTGGTGAAATTTGCACCTGGCCTATGGACTATAAATAGTTATATTTATAAATAATCCTTTTATTCTTTATAAACAACGTTTAACTCTGCTTCGAACTTCGAATAATATGTATTACTAACTCCATGTGTAAACGGTTCCGAGATCGATTCCCAGCCAAGCATCTAAATGATAATATTCGATGTCTGGGTCTGGATGTTTACAATTACAAAGTGTCCATGCAATCCATATATCTCGAAGTTCATGTGAGCTATATGTGCAGAAAATATTCAAGCGGGAAGCGCTAACTCATTATTAAAATAAGCGGTTGTAAAGACAATGTTATGCATATTAGGAGTACCTGTGAAGTATTCACAAAATTTGTCGCAGTAATGTTAAGCACCTCGCTTACACCCTCGATCGCTTAAGCACCGCATCAAACGTGGTAACCACTTAAGCGTTGTTCGCGCAAATTACGCCATTATGATGCCACAAATAACCGCAAATTTATGTAGATAGCTATCAACTGTTCGTTACGTGGAACATGTTTAAGAGCTTTAACGGAGTTGCTACTTTTTATGAAACGCGATTTATCGATTAGGATGATAGACGTACGAAGTCCTGTGGCTTGTAAAGATCGTAAGTGTTAATAAAGTTAAGCAACGTCTCGCGCGGTCGAAAGTTGTATGGGTGACCGGTAGTTGTAAAATTGTGGTGATTCGTAGTGTCATTTACACTCAGAATTTGTTACACACACATTAATAGTCAGTGTCAGTTTTGTCCATGGCTGGCAATTATTAAACCTTGACGGAGGCCCTATGAGCAGTTTATGCACACAGATAAAGATCTGACTTGTAGCAGTGACTTCATCAATTGGTATATTACAGCATGGTAGAGTATCTTGTCAAATGTGAAGAGACCTGGGCCCAATAGTGGGAGACACAAAGGTTGCAGTTAAAGTTTGTCGAAAGTTAAACTTTGTCAAAGTTTGGCAAAGATTGGAGCACCACAAACTAATTGTTTGTTTGAATTTGACTTTGAATTGTTGTCCGTTAAAAATTAAATAATAAATTGAACAAAATAAAAAATAAACGACCCTTTAAGGGTATTAAATTAACAATTTGTATAATTTTAAACAAAGAAAGCATATGAATATAAATTAAAAAAATCCTTAATGAATAACATATTGACCAATAAATATACGACCGAAGATTGTATATCAAGATTTGAGGCTATATTTATGTACTTATTGTTAATACCTAAAATATTATTTTAAAATAAAGTGAAATATGTAGCAAGTTTAAAAAAAGGGAGCCGTAGACTGTATTTTAATTTTGTTTTGGTTCGTCTGGATGGAGCAAGCTATGTTTACAATTTCGTAATATTCGCATAATCATTCTATGATCTTTTTGGTTATTCAAAAAGAATGAATAGAAAAATTACAAATATTTTAAAATATTTCCTAATATTAAAACTAGTATTAAATTTAACACAGTTGTGTTTAATGTAAAAAAGAGACAACAACCAAGATAAATAAATTTGTTACAACAATGTGGGTAATTAGTCCCTTAGTCAATAATCTGGTTTCCCACTTGCGTCAAAAGATGTACTTCAAAAAGTTAGTCCGTTCTGTCCCTAAGACGATGACAAGTGTCCACGACAACACGACACTAGTGTTAACATCTGGGCTCTGTCGCGGAACATAAACACCCCGGCGCCGGCATCATGTCTTCATTTGCATGCCGCAGCGCAGCAGCCGTGCCGACAATGTCGATAGGCTTGTATTACCTAAATTTATTCAGTGTGCGATGGTGTGTAAGTAAATTATCTTTTATTGGAAGTGCGTACATTAGAGGCGTATTTCCAATGATCTGAAAATGTAACGTTTGATAAACACGTGTCTCTAATAGATTTAGAAAAACCGTAATGTTCTCAATTTGAATTATGTCCAATATCTATGGTCTATACTTTAGAAACAAAAATATTTTTTAAAATACTATCTTACCACACTCTTCTAACCAAAACAGGAGCTTTATACTACTGCTATAGGACAGAAATAGGTGTGGCAGCCGCGCTGTCGCAGGCAAATGGCGAAGAGCTCCATGACATTCCAACCTATTTTTAAATCTTACATGTACATGTAGGTGAGATTTTTTCTTTATATATTATAAGAAAATTTTATATTTGTATAAAATATAAGCATAATGGGAACATTTGGGCAAGCATCTACTTGCGGGGGCTTATTTACTTTTTATATGATTTTTTGATATTGTTATTTTACGTTCATTTGCAATTCAATGTTATCATATGTATAAACTTATTCCGGTTTGAATATAACAAAAAATATTATATTCTTAACTAAAGATATAATTACAAAAAAAAAATAGTGGTACACGATTCAAGTGACACCAAAATTAATTACTTTCACCTTAAAATCCTTTCAACTTTTGAATTTGAGACATGCATTGTCTTATTTTCGAATACTTGAATGAATGTACGAATGCAATGTGTAATTAAATCGATTAATCACCAATTCGTTGTCGCCTATGTAAATAGTACAAAGCGTCGACAGGATCAGCTGATTTATACCCAGCAGTATTAACACTGCAACGAAACCTGCGGAGTATAAACGATCATTAGGATAATCCACAAAATAAAGTGCTCCTGGAATGGCTTTGCGATGCAGACTAAGTACAGTATTCGTTCAATTCAAAAGCGCAATCAACTTTCTTACTCGTTTTGCGACGATATTGCATCGTGAATCGATAGCTATAACCTACCAACACAATACGCTCGTTTGCTGCCTCATGAAACCAAGAAATAACAATGACCCCGGCATATTCTTCTCCGGTATAATACAATACCTAACTGGACTGGAGCATTGTCCAACGTAATCCATATCCATATTACATCTTGAAACATAATAGGCACAATTTGGATCGCTCTCAGAGACCCAAATTAGATCTGTACTGAATCATATAGGTACAAAATACGCCCGATATCGAAGTTGAAAAGGATATTGTTCCATGTACGAAGTTTTTGTTATGCTATTTTCGTTAGAAATAAATCCAATGACTGGAGTATTATATTATACGTATATTTATTTTATCACACATCGTTAGGTATTGTAAGATATGAATTATTTATTAATGTTTGTTGTTATTGAAGTCTTAGTATCGAAACTATGTTGCAAGTTAAGTATTTAATACAGTCTTTAGAAAGACCTTAAAACAATTGATACTTCATAAACAGATTATCACAGTTTTTTTTTATATAAGAAGAGTAGTAAACGAGCATGCAAACCACCTGATATAAGGTAGTCGCAGCTCATAGACATCTACGTACAACCACAAACACGACCAAAATCCTATCAGCGCTCGAATGTAGATACGTTTCTACTCCTGAGGACTAAGAAGGTCGCCTCGCTTCAAAGTGTAGCCGGCAATTGCTCCTCCCCCACCGAAACACAAGTAATGTTTTATGGTGGATTACGAGGGACAGTGTCTCCTTAGTAGAATTTTTAGAATGAAAAATCTTTGACTATATTGTACTATACTGGCCAAATGCAGATGATAGATTTTACACACATTTTCAGAACTATATGGAAAAATGTGAGATCTGCAGGCCATACGTAATTTTCCTACGTCGTTAAATGATAATACATTTGTTAAAGCCTTACGTAAAATCAGAGGTACCAGGGATTGAAGTGCCGGAACCCTTGTTTTACTACTAGGCTATTACTCCTCCAATAAAATTTTATTAAATTGTGTTAATTTAATGACTTCGAATTCAATGCAAAAAACGGGCGTAATTCAATCAACTCTTTTAGGTGATACTTACTTCAAAATCTGAATGTTTTTATTTGTTTTTCGATGCGGTAAACTATTAAGTATTAAACGAAAACAACGGAACTCGCGGCTCTGACAAATTTCCAATAATCCGTTAGTACTGCAAAATGCTATTCGTGCAAAAGCGTTCAACCCTGCAAAGCGATGTCGCAATTTTTAAGCTCAAATGAATTCGCTTAATAAAATTTTAATTGCCTAATTATTTGTGAAAACCAATCCAATCTTTCTGTTTCCCGTATATATTAAATTAAATATAAGTTTAAATTTTGCATTGCAATATTCAATTTCATAGTTCTGAATCAACAATGTGGCCACAATCAAAACTATGATAAGTGATAAGTTGATAAAGATATTTTTCATCAAAATAGAGAGCAATTTCCAATGAATATTCTATTACCTGTTTTAATTTAAGATTACTTCAGATCAGGAACGCACATCGGCTATGCTCGGTCTCGTGTGCCTTTATTAATTAAAGGGTAGTAAAACTTTCCTACATTCGCAAGATGCACGAGTATCATATCTATGATTTAGTAATACATCAATGTTAAACGCTGTTGTTCTGGTTTGAAAGAATCGCTAAGGGAGAAACTAACATTTAGGGGATTTTATTTTATTTCTCAGAACTAGTGCCGCATCTGTAGCAGACCTCGGTTTTCAATTCCATTTGTGATTGATTACGCATGTCCATAGATGACAGAGACCACTTCTTATATTATCAGATATGTATGTAACTATAAAAGATATTAACATATAAAACTTGATCATAACGGTTTTCACCTCTGGTTGCCACGACATCAAGTCGAATATTTTGGACGTTAATATAAATGTCAAGAAAGTCTGAAATACCTAGAACCTGAAAATGTCCCGTCACATAATACGCTCCACTTCGCACGCAAAGTACTCATTACGTACCAAAAGAAATGATAGAAAAATTCTACATAATTTTTCGCAACGAAAGGAATGTTCTTTGTGCTAAAGAAATAAACCTATGCCGTATAGATTAATTACCTCTGATTACTTAATCTGTCGTAAATGGTAGGCCAGGGGAAAATCTCTTATTTTCTTTGCTACACGTGTGAGAGTGATATTTGTAATATTTTTTTAAATAATCAAGTGCAGTTTTCCTTCATGTGCAATTTCAAGGTGATAAAGAAAGTTGACATCTTTGCCTGTACTTGGCCGACTTGGTCCGTTGTGGCCTAAACCCTTGTTATATGAAGCTCTTGTATCAATTGGTCAGCAATGAGCTAATTTTGAAGACTAATCTGAGGATGCCATACCTAATTGACATCTAAAATGCCTTGAATAATTCTCCTTTATCAGATCAGAACAGCGTTTATTACTGCAGTTAAAAGGTAGATATCGATTTGGCAACGTTGCACCTTTAAACTTTTACTTAGCTTAGTTTGACTATCTATCAGTCACGAAAGATTTACGACCCCTAAAGGGCGCTGCCGCACGACTCGCCCGGGCGTCTTGGTGGCTAAAGCCGGCCCTGAGCGTACACGTGTGTGTATTTTGTTTGAATTTCGAATGCGACCCTGTAGCTTTATAAAGAGTAAGTAAATCTTAGAATATCAAGTTTCAACTCCCATCGGTACACGAGATACGTGACATATCTATATATTCTTGTCACAACATGGAACATGTTTCTATCAGTCTGTCTCGAGTGCATGACGAGATGGTACATCATGAATAGTAAAGTCTGTATATTTTTTTGCGAGTGGGGTTGAATCCCAGCTTTATGTACCTACTGTGAAGCATAAGCAGTCGTTGTAGCCTATGTATAGTGTTATCTTTACCATAAGGACACACGAGCCCCTGAATCACCTGCTCAATTTTATTTATTCATAAGTATGTATCTATAAAGAATTACTGTCAACATTTCTAAATTTAAATGTTCTTCGTTCAACATTTTTTTTAATAATTTTGACAGTAAACGTTTTGATTATAAACAAGTCTAGTTAATAACAAATTTTTTGCTTACAGTTAAACACAGTTTTTTGCTTCTTCGGAATTATTTTCTATTAGGCCCTGATTTTTTTTATTACCAACTGGCCTGCATTTACTGAGATGAAACTGACCCTAGATATCCATATACAACCTAAAAACAGTTTGAAATCCTGTCTGAGGATGTACGTAGATGCGTTGCTAGTATTGAGACTAAAACCGTTCAGGTTAAAACCTTTAAGTATAGCCATCTATTTACCACTAAATCACTTATATGTATGTTTGATTGTTTGAAATCTAGTGTTTATAATTCACTAGTAAATTAAGTCATACATCTAAAAAAGCCGTAAGTTAAAAAGAAATCGTTAACGTCAAACACGCCAACCAGTCGTCAATTAATGAAAGCTAATATTGGGGTAAAAAAACAATGTTTTCTGTAGAATATGTGTGCAAAGATTAATTTGATCAAGGGTATGCTTTAAGAATAAGATAAATATTTATTTTACACGTAAAAAGAAAAAAAATACCGTTATCAAATATATTTTGAATTTGTTTTAAAATGGCTGCATGGAATACGCATAGAAAACGATAATTTATTTTGTAATTGTTAAGGGAATATGAAAAACTCGTAATTATTTGGTCGATCCAAAATTCTGCATCAATTCAATGATATTTATCAAGGGGATTCAATGATAGAATAATAAAATGGTTATTCTAATCTGACGTTGCAGTAGCCACAAGTTTAAAGTGGGAGAACTACAGTTTGACCGGGGAGATACCACCGCCGCCCTCATAATCCGTCGTAAAGTATTACTTGTGTTTCGGTTGGAGAGGTGCTGTTGCCGCAATACTTTGAAGCGAAACGACCACCTTTGTCCTCAGAAGAAGCAATGTATCTATGTTCAAGCTCAGATAGGATTTCAGTCGTGTTTGTGGTTGTATGTCGACGTCTATGGGCTGCGAATCAATATCAGGTGGTTTGCATGCTCGAATGCTACTTTTCTCACATAAAAAAGTGGAATCACTTTGTCATAAACTTACAGCAGAAGTATCGTGTTTGAGCTCGTTATATGGTCATAATAAATAGTATACATATTTGAGATTTTTTTAAACCACGGTGCTTTTTAATTTTATTTACTTGTGTTATGATAGATAATCGCCGGCTTTTTTCTCCCGGTCTACCTTAGCCAACAGGGCGCTCAAAGCCGATGTACTGATTTTACACTTTACCCTT